>PVKN010014819.1:0-18889 GCA_004027915.1 Capromys pilorides
TTCCTTGTCTCGCCCATGCTCCCATATGGTAAATCAAATGCTCCCAAACTTTCTGATGGAAAGGTCTCTCCTTCCGTCCTATGATCTCTTCGGCCTATGATCTTCTCTTAGCCATTTCCAATACAAACTTCTTCCACTCCTTTCACTTCAAGTGTCTCTTACTAACTAGAATATCAAACCTCAAAAACATGTGTAGTCCTGCTACAGTGAAACCTCTTTCAGTTAACTTTACATTTTCCTTAAAGAGCAAGAGGAGAGAGACACAGTGGATCCCACAAGCTTTAGTCAGTTTTCATTCAGTACACTTACAAGGTGAAGGTGTCCACCGCACAGCAGGTACAGTAGCTGCTAGGAATGGAAACAGAGTATGAAAGCAGCGTGAGCTCACTTGGGAGGAGAACGGAGCACGGTTTCTGCACACACAGTGGAATATCTGGCTTCAATGGCAAGTCAGGACCTGAATTTTTCTATCCTTCTACCTACTGGTGAGTACCTTAAACATATTCTCTGTAGCTTCATCACTTTGATTTCACTCCATTAAAAATTTCTACTTTCTTGTTCAGAGTGCCCCTTTTTATGGTCAAGAGCCATTACATCTGTGTATGAGTGAGTTTTATGCCATTATCTGATTAGGCACTGTATGTGGTATAAAAATAAAAGAAACCCCTTTGAAGGAGAACTATAGAGGCTAGGAGTCTAGGAAGTACCTGCCACAACCACATCCTTAGCTGTGCATGGCTTCCCCAAAAGGGGTTCCCAAAAAATGCCCACCTCCACCCTAGCTGCGTACTCTTGTGCAATGATTCTCAAAGAACAGTGCCTGGATTATGCTAACAGCTTCAACATCTCCAGGCGAACTGTGGGAAGTGTAATCCCCAGATGTACCTAATCTTGAACTCCAGAAGTGGGGTCCACTGGTTACACTTTCACAGGCCTCACGGGGACTTCTGATGTATATTCAAGTTTAACAAGCATGATGCAAATGTTTATTACAATTTCTGCCCCTCTCCCATTAGTACATCCTATTACCACAGATCTTAATGATTTGTCAGGTTCCTTTATTACTGTATGAGTGTCATATTCATAAGAGCACACACAGGATCATCAACACTTGTGGAGGGCGAGGCTCTGTGTTAACGTGCCAGGGAGGGAACACCAACGGCTAACACACTCGCTGACCAGGAGACACTAGCTCAAACACGAAATGGCCAGTGATAGAATTCATGCCCGACAGCTCTTATCATAACAAAAAGCCATCCATCCCCCAAATTGGTGCAACTTACACCAAGCAATACTGCTTTTGCTCACTCCTTTACATCCTCAGAGCACTCAACAGAGCATGTTTCTGCATGCAGTGGGAAAAGGCCCACACAAAACTCTCTCACAATAAAACCTTCATCCTTTCCTATTTCACATCCTCGGTCTCTCTTTGTGGCAGAGGAGAAGAGAAAGTAGAAGGTGCATATTGTTAGAACCAGGGAGTGATTTATCATTCAATGAAACAGTACAGATAGAGGTTTACATCAAAAGTTTGGAAACAAGCCATTGTTATTACATACCTTAACCCTGCTAAATTATAACCTATAAACCCTGAAGTGCTTGACTGAAATATTCCAGCCACATTTTCAGGAAATCTAAATGGTTATTTCCTCCTTTAGTGCATGCATTACGGCAGGATTTACTGTTGCTTCCACAAAGCACGTGTGAGGAGCATGTTATTCAAGATGTCAGTGTAACCAGGCACAATTGAGAAGCACACAGCCCACATCACACATGTATTCTGGGAGCTTTTATGTGCAGTTAATTAGTTTAGCTATTGCTTTCATGGTTCATTTAGAAACCTCATGCTTCATTAAATATCAATAAATTCTATCCTCAGAAAAACCTTTTCAGTAAAAATATGATTGTCTCTTCAAGTCATAATCATGTTAATGGATGTATAGATTGCAAGTATGTCTGTCAGGAATGACAAACTTTCAACTGCCACGGCTTCAGTACCCTGAAGTGATATGCAAATTCTATTCTATAGTTTAACACACATGCCTCATCCACACATATTTTGCTACAGTAGGGGAAAAAAGCCTTTTTTTTTTTTTCCTTTTCCAAAAACGATGTGTCTTTTAAGCTTCTATTTTTATTTCATCAAGAATGCCTACTTATGTTTCATAAGCTCCTCTTCTCCATTATATCAGTTCCAACTTTCTCTTTATTAGAAAGACAAGCTTTCAGCCACTTCCCATAGCATGACAGACGTTGTCAGTAAGCATACATCCCTCACTTCCCTGATGCATGGGAAAAGTGCCAGGGTCAGAGTTTCTGGGCCATGACCATCACACCTACCCCCTGAATAATCTGAACAGACCACTTAGATCCTTCGGAGCTGAGTTCCAAGTCTAGTGGACCAGGTGTGGACGATCAGCACCAAGAAGAAAGCACTTCATCAAGGGAGGTAGAGGTGACACCTCCTGCTGCACTCTTTCCTGCCTTCCAGGTCCCGTTCACCAGTCGCCTCCATGAAAATGTCCTCCACCTGCTTGTATGCAGTAGTTGTCACTACTTATCACTTTCTTTGTTAACATTTTCAATGCAAAATATATTACAATGTATTATGGTTGTTCATACAGTCATTCATTCTTCCATCCATTTACTCAATGATAAATGACACACGTAAGGTCACTTCTAGTTTCATTAAGTGTACACTTGAATGATAGGGAATGCACAGCAAAACAAGGGAATGGCTGAATGAGCAAGTCCATTTCAGACAAAGGCATAAAGCCTGTAGGTGGGATGAAGGATCGTGGGTTGGGAGGCTCCTCCGAGGGGCAGAAAAGACCTGTGGAAAAGATGGCTCATAGGCTGAGATTTCAATAATAATAGGCCTGCCAGATAGCACAGCAGACTAATGTGCCTGTTTAGGCAGAGTATAGCAGCCAGGGTTCAATCCTTGGCACACCATGTTGTGCCGGCCTTACCCCTGGAGTGCGATGAGACTGCAACTGAGACTGGGCGTGGTGGTGCACGTCTGTAATCCCAGCACTTGGGAGGCTGAAAACAGGAGAATCACTATGAGTCCAATCTATGTAGTGAGACCTTGTAGACCCTGTACTACATACCTAAAAATAAATAAGAAGAAAATGCCCATATAATAATATTGGAGAATAGTTTCAGAAGGAGAAATAGGCAAGGGCAAAAACTTTGTTCAGTCACTTTCCCAAAACTGGGCTGTACTACCTCATACCGACAACTTAAACAGGGATAGGTTTCTTTTGGCTCATAGTTTTAGAGGGTGTAGTTAAGAAACAGCATGAGAGAAGGGCCTGGAAGAGAAAAGGTGCTCTTTACATGTCACTTAAGAAGCACAGATGTAACGGTAGAGTCAGGGTCAGCAACACAACTGTCCAGGTCACTCCCAGTGATCCATCTCTTTTGACCAAGCCCCACTTCCTAACATTGCAATTAGCAATGAATTCAACAATGGATCCATCCCCTGCTGATTACAGCACCCCTATCATCCAATCACCTCCCCAAAGCCCCACTTCTGAACATGAGAGAATGGGGGGGGGGGCTGTGCATTTTAGATCTACCTCGTAACTGCCCTGAGGCTAAAACAGCTTGGTCAGGTATGGAAGGAGGGCAAAAACAGCAAGGCAAGGAGGTAGAACACATGAAAAGGAGGAGCACGGAACGAGTCAACATGAAGATGACCTTCCTTTCGCCAGATTTCAGGCTACAAGTCCTAGGTAATGGGGCCCACAGCCTCCTTGAGTTTTACCCCTAGTGCTTGTCCAATGTGCATAACTCACAAGTGGAGGATGAAGAACAATCTCTCGGGGTCACCTGTAACAGATACATGAAGATTTTGTTTCCATTTTATACAGTGTCTGCTTTCTTGTCAGCCCCTTTTTTCAACATCCCTCTACACTTTCTCTATTAAAAGGACATACTGAGGCCTCCTGAATGCTGGAAAAGTTCTCAATGTCATTTGCATATCAGAGATTATGAATTTGTGGCCAGAGGTTCATATGGATTCACGGATTTCTCCTATGACCAACAAAAGAGTACATCCAAGAGGGAAGAGCCAGGAGTTTGGGAAACAAACCGATAGCACTTCATAAAGTAGCTCTAAGTTGTTCTCATCTTAAGGTTTGTTTAATTTATACTGTGTTTTCACAGGAGGAATGTTAATATTAATGTCACCACTGTCATCAACATCACCTCTTTGAGCACAAATAGGTGTATATATATATAAGCGAACTTTCCAGTGAACTTTATTATCAGGATAAATGAGGAGAAAGAAGAAAAGGAGCTAGCGTGCTAGAAATACTTGCATTTCTACTCTACAAAATACTTTCAATCTTCCTAAAATAGGTGTATCTATTTTTGTCTCCACCATTTCTTCACTGTAGCTAGCATGGTAGATGGGGGACAATTTTTAAATAGTGAGAGAACGAATGCTTGGTTTCATTTCTTCCAAGTAATGTTCACTGGTGGCAAGGAACTCACCATGTTAGGAACGACAAGCTTCAAAACCACCATCAATCCACAAACCCATGTGTGACTGCATGGGATATGTGTGAGAAAACCTGCTCCTTGGGTTTATGCAAACCAGTTAAAAACTCCAAAGGGGCCTGATGCCAGGAAAATGCCTTATTTTGTCAAAAAGTATATCTCCCACACAGCAGCAGGTCTGGCATAGCTTGAGCCACATGTTGGAAACAAAGCAAAGTGACATGCGATATGGGCCTTGCTGCTTGATGACAGAATTCACGAGCTGTCTTCACTTGGAGCTTTTCTGGAACAAAATGAGTCCATACAGCCCAAGCTTGTTTGATGGCTTTGCCTTATTAGCATATTATTTTTTGCAAAGCCCTCACCTTTTAGGTAACTATGACTTATTTTTCTTATTACCATGTCAAGACATATTCCCATTTTACAAATGAAAGTCCAACTACAGAAGGCCAAATGAAAGTCTAATATTATAAATAATAACCACTCCCGAAGAACTTTGTATTTTCCACCCTGCTTTGTATCCCATTAAAACTTCAGATATTACAACTGTTGTACAACTACTCAGAGCATGTAAATGACCTGAAAAGAACATTTAAATGAACTAGCAAACCAAGAAGCGGTACCTCTCTTCACAGTGGTTGTGCGCATGACACGTTCGCATCTCTAGTGGCCATGAGTGTAGTCTATACAATACTGATTTTATGAAAGTCAAAATTTAAGAAGCATTAGCCTCCCGAAAGTTCTCTGTTGTGGCATTTCCATGACACCTGTTATGATCTTGGTCAAGAAGAGCAGAAAGACTGCTTGGAGGCCCAAATCATGATGACAATAAACAGCTCCAAGCCCTTCTGTGTGGCTACACCGCACTTTAATTTTTCCCTTACTGTCTACTTGTCTCCCTCTCTCTATGGCTTAAAATTAAGTATCTTTCTTACTGTACAGTTGTGCTCAGGCTGTCTTAACAAAAGTACCATGGACTATGTTGCTTTAACCATAGAAATGTACTTTCTCAGGGTTCTGGGGATGAGAAGGCCTACATCAACGTGTTGGCTAGACTGCTCTCTCGCTCTCTCTCTTTCTCCCTCTGAAGGTTTTACCAAAGGATTTATCTCACCTCTTCTTAGATTCTTGGGTTTGCCTGCAATCTGCGGTATTCCTTGGCTTATATACACTTCTCTCTGGTCTATTCCTCTGCTCTCACATGCTCTTCCATGTGTGTCTTCTGTATTCACACAACATTCTTACTTCCATGTCAGTGACAAACTTCCCTCTTTTTATAATACTAGTAATGGGATTAGTTCACACTCCACTACTGCATGACCTCATCTTTTAACTTGGTTTCATCTCCCAAAAACTTATTTTTCACATAAAGTCATGTTTTGAGATCCCAAGTGGACATGACTTTTGGGGGAACACCATTCAACCATGTATGACCACTAAGCCAAAATCCTTTCTAGTGCCACCATTTCCAAGAAATCTGAAGAACATTTGCAGACAAAATAACTACCTTAAAGAACAACAATGAAAGGAAAGTGCATCATTCAGTAAAGAAGTCTAACAGGAAATCTGTCAGCAGCTTCACTGGTTGAAGATTGAATTATTCTCACTTATGAAGTCCATCATCCAAGGATCCAACCACACAAACACATCTCCTAGTCATCTTTTCAAGAAAACATTCCTGCAGGCTGAACTAAACTCTTCTCTGGAATCAACCCTCTAAGTGGGATGATTGTTACCCAGTTCTTATACCAGCTGCAAAGGGTGAACCAGAAGCACCAACACAGCCTGGAATCATGCTGGGGATTTGATACACATGCCACCATTATCTCCATGGGAGAAAGGAAAGAACTGAAGTTCAAAGATGTAAGTAATGAACCCAAGACATATGGAAGAGTTAGGATCTGCCTGGATCTAAAGTCATGCCTCATTTTACACTTGAGTGCATATGCCCACTTCAAAAAATTTTATGTATTTGTATCTAAAACTCATTATTTGTTCAACCCACAGAGATGGAAGATACCTCAAATATCATCTAACATAACAATTGTTTCATAAACAAACATGCTGAAGGCCAGCGCTGATAAATGGGTCATTTGTCCAAGATAAAGGGAATAACTTGAGCCCAAACTAGAAATCGCGCCTCAGGCTTGCACGATCCCAGTTCAGCCAAGCCACATATGGACTCTAATGACTTTTTTTATCTATGTAGTGAAGACCAGACTTCACAGGCAGGTTGATATGGTAGTTGAAAATATAGACACTGAAATTAGGCTGCATGGATTCAAATATAGGCCTGCAATTTACATATGTGGGCCAGTCGCACAGTAGTTTATACTCAACATTCTGAACTCTAAAATAGAGATGATAAAAGCATCCATCACATAGTATCTAGTATCTTGCAGAATTGTAAAAATTAAATGTGTTTAAAACAAAGTGCTCAGTATACGTTAGCTGGTAGTGATCGTTTTAGGGTGGTTATTATACTACTCTAATGCATCATAAAAAGGCTAAAAATAAGTAATTTCAGTGATTCTCATCATCATACATTTTATCTTCCTTTCTAGCAGCAACACTGGTTACACATACTCATTCAAGGTTCAACAATAGTATAGTGATTTCCCAGTCCTTCGTAGTAATTAACTTTAACTTCATCCCATAATCTGCTCTATGTCCATCCAAATGCCATGTCTTCCTCCCAACAAGAAATGGACTAAGCTCTGTATTATGGTTTTAATTTCCTGGGGTGTGCAAGTGCACATTTAGCTGCCTTCTTCAAACGACAGTGGGTCATTTCATGTCCTTAACAGCCAACAGCTTTATTGCATGCTGAAGTTGATAAATCCTTGATCTTGTCTCTCCAGCCTTATCTCTGTGAGTCTCAAGAAGGTAAATCCTGGGAAAATTATACAAACAGACCCAACTATTTGAAATCAGCATTGTCCTCACATGCTTGTGCCTCGCTGAAGGCTTAGAGCACTTCTCTTTAGGTTTTATTCTTTCATTAGCCAAAAGCTTGCTAATTAATTGGAATTTTCCAGAGCTTTTGTTGTTTTGACAAAGGCGAACAATGGAAAAGCTCATTCCTTCAGGTTAAAGAGGGTCCACCTACCCTCCAAGCCAGCACAGAGATGGAGAGGCTAAGAAGGAGGATTAAGACAACTTTGAAAGAGTCCGCCATCGTGAGTTCCTGTTCGCCTCTTCCAACCCACACCTGCCTTCATCTTCGCCAAAGCTGATTTATGGGAAGTGACATCTTAACCACGGCATTTATCCTACCAGAGGAGTGGCTGCTTAGAGGGCATATGTGTGATCTAAAATGAACCAGCAAAAACATCCTATAAGCAGGGAACAAACAAATACTGGGAAGCGAAAGATAACTATGTAAAATAAAAGGCTTATTTGAAGACTAAAATGTAAGGATCGGGGAGGCTGGGAGTAAAACCCGGATGAACACTACCGAGTAAAGCAAAGACCAGACTTAAAAGAAACAAAAAAAGATGCTTAATCTTAACCAAAATAGCACTGCTTAAACCAAAGTGAGCAGAGCAGTTGGAGACCGGGGTAGTGAGCAGGAGTGCGGAGGACTGATCCCACATTTTGTTCTTGGGTTCCTCTTCAAGGCATCACTCTCTAGTTTGACGCACTGGGTACTGGAACTTAAGGAAACTGACACGTGCAGTGTTTCATCCACACTGTGAGAGGTTCTATCGTGCCTTCTGCCTTTGAGGGTATAGAAAAATGGTAGGTGGCAGGGCCTTCACACATGGCAAATAGGCCATTTCCAGTAGAATCTCTGCTGAGTTCCTCTCTATATAAACAATACCTCAAAACCTAAGGCAAAATAAATAGATAGATAGATAGATAGATAGATAGATAGATAGATAGATAGATAGAAAAAGAAATTATCATAGCTTGTTAAAACTTTTTGCATAGGAAAATAATCGTTCTGTTTTTCTATTTAGAGGTAAATGCTTATAAAATAATTGCTAGTACACAGACCTGTACGTTCTGGTATAAAGCTAGAGTTCCATGAAAAAAGAATCCTAAAAAGCCTCTAAAGTAAACATCACCTGTTAGGCTGGTCCCCACAGGGTAGTCAGTCAGTTACGGAGAGTGTTACCTGCTTCTGAAAAAGCTGAGTGTGCATAACAGCTCTACAAATAAGCAGGTGGAGCTAACCCAGAGAGAGCTGGAAAGGAGCGCCTAGAATTGGGGACAGACTAGGTTCTGAGCACATTAGTAAGAGCAGAGTCTTCGATGCAGGGCAGGAGGCTTAAGGACCACAAGTACATGGATAGGGTATGGAGAATAGAGGCCGGTTGGAATTCAGTATCTCTAAAGTTTAAGGATAGAAATGGAAAAACAACCTCCAAAAGAAGCAGAGAAAGCATATTGGGCTGGGGTAAGAAAAGCCAAGAGGGCTGGGGAGATAGCTCTGTAGAATAAGCGCCTGCCTGGCAAGTGCAAGCTCCTGAGTTCAACCCCCCCAGTACCGCAAAGAAAGAAAGAAAGAAAGAAAGAAAGAAAGAAAGAAAGAAAGAAAGAAAGAGGGAGGGAGGGAGGGAGGGAGAGAGAGAGAGAGAGAGGGAGGGAGGGAGGGAGGGAGGGAGGGAGGGAGGGAGGGAAAAGCCAAGCGATGTGGAGAGTGGTGGGGGGGGGACCATGAACCAGTATTTATTGGGTTTCACTTGTAAGGCAAAGCACAAAACTTCTCTAATGCTTAACTACCCTCTAGAATATGGGGAGAAACAGTTGCTATAATGAAAGGTACTTAAGACAATGCTACAGTTTAGATTTTCAGTCCATGGTGCTACTGGAAGGTGGTGAAATTTTTAAAATGTGGGGCACAGAAAGAGAATGTGAGATAGGTCCTTAGGAACATGTATGTGTGTGTGTGTGTGTGTGTGTGTGTGTGTAGGTTCTCACTGTGCAGCTCAGACTCACACTGATCCTCCTGTTTCCTGCCTCCCAAGTGCTGAGATTACAGGTGCGCACCACCACGCCCAGACTCCATCATCAGCTCAGCATGCCTGAGAGCAGGGCCGGTGCAGCAGATGGGGCCAGGAATCAAACCCTGGCCCCTGCATTTCCCTCAGTGAACACAGTCCACTGAGCTATACTGTCAGCCCTGGGACACGTCTTTGAAGAAGACTACGGAACACTGATCTTCCCCTCCCTTGCGCCACCTGCTGTGAGGCGACTGCTTCCCCCACCTCACTCTCCCGCCAGGATGCGCTGCCTCACCAAGGACCCCAAAGCGATGGGCCAACCAACTAGCACATGAAACCTCCTGTCTCAGTTGCTTTTCACTCATTACTGGTACAAGACACCCAACATCCAGAATTAAGGTAGGAAAGGTTGATTTAGCTGACAGTTAGCGGAGGTTTCAGTCCATACTCGGCTGGCTCCCAGGCAGTGCAGCACATGGCACAGGGCAGCAACTCATGGCAGCAGAAAACAGTAAAGAGCAAGGGGAGGGGCAGCAGCTGCCCAGCTAGCAGGGCTCTCACCCTTCTTTACACTTGTATGCAGATTAGTTTCCTCAGGGTGGGTGTAGCACTCACACCCATAACCCCAGCATTGGATCAAGAATTAATCACAAACTCCAGAAGCCACCCCATGACTGCATGAGGCTTTGGGGTGGACAGCCAGGTACAAACCACAGCATCTCCATGCCAAGTAAACCTTTCTTCTTTTTAAGTTCCTCAGTTTAGGAGTTTTGTTACAAGAATGGAAAGATGAATATCATACACAGTGCCATGCTCACATTGAAGAAACTCTGATAGCCAGTCAAAGAAGGGAAGTAGGAGACCAGGAGCACTTCAGCTCTATAACTCCCCTGAATGGTAAGAAAGAAAGTCTCAGCCCAGAAGACATTAAGGGAAATTCCTTATGGTTAAGTCACAGAGACCGTAAATAAGACAAATGGAAACTGTAGGATGATGTTTATCATTTAAAAAAAAAGTCACACAACGTTGGGCCATCCAAGAGCTTATGTAGATGATATCCATAAAGATGAAAATGGTAGATTTAAAGAGAGCTGCACTAGGTTCAAGTTCCAGCCTCACTAAAGGGACCCTTGGAAAGGTTCCTTTTCTATCTCAAGTTTCAGTGTTGTAGATTTCCAAGTGGCCACAAAGGTCACTTTTAACTCTCATCATTTATGAGTTTTGGTATTCTATAAGTGAAGCGTCTTGACTACAAAGAAATGCCACAAACTCATGAATACATGAAAGACCAGAAGGTCTCAGCCTCTCATGTTCCTAGGATGAAACAGAGGACTCCAAAGTTTTCTTAAGTTTAATTAAGTGACTACAGAGTAAAACAGAGAGGCAATTACATATTTGCTCCACTTCTCTTTCCTCTTCCATTTGCCCCCAAACAAGATACGTGAGGCAGGAAAGAAATAAAGGCAGCTGAATCAAGGTTTTGAAAGCAAAAGCCGTGTTCCCAAGCTGGCAACTTCAACAAAGCACTCAGCAATGGGGACAGGGAGATGGCGAACACAAGTGCAGACAAGCGTAGAAACAACACTGACTCAAGTGGAGAAGCACAAAGAAGGTCAGGAACTGTCAGATGGGGAGGGACAGAAATCCCACAGGACTCATGCTGGCCCTCACTGTACGAATGAGAGAAATAATACCAAGAGAGCCAAAAGGAATCACACACGAGAGGCTGGAGCAGGAGCTCATGTTTACGATTCAGTCCAGTACACAGTCTACATAATGTATGTAACTGGTCGAATTCTAAGTTACATTAATTCCTGGTAAGAATTTCTTTCTAAAGAAGTAATGGGGAAAACTGACTAAAATCACAAAGGTCTTGGAAATTTTTTGCATTTCCCCATTTTTCCAGAATGCTGAGAAGACAAGAGGAAAGCGAAAAAAATACATTAAGCTGCTACTATGTGCCAGACATTCAGCTCAGTGAGTTCGCATGTGTTATATCTCACCGCTTTCTGAGTCTAGCAGAGTCTAAGCTACCTAAAGAGAGGGGAAGTTCTTATTCATCAATGAATCCTCCACGCCTGTGTATCGTGACTATATACAGTAGGCGCCCAATATATACTTGCAGAACGAATGTGAGATTTTCCTGGTACATAAAGTAAGGATACTGGAGATTATACAATTCATTTAAGATGGTCACATCACTGATCAAAGCGGCAGCAGTAGATCCAATCTTGGGCTTGTCTGATGCCACTGCTCATTTCTTTTCCTCTCATTGACCGGGCCTGCCTCCTACATATCTCCCCCACAAAACCCCAACAAGATGCTTATTTCCTAATACACACACTGACTGATATATACAGCAACTACCACTGTAATCTCTTTGTATTTTCTTTTCTAGCATTTTTTTTAGTAGTCCACTTTTAGTCTCGTTAGTCCCCTCAACTGGCCAAGCCTTGTCATGATCTCTAATGTACAGACAAGGACACTGAAAGGGTCAGCTGCCAAGGAAGACCACAGGGGGAGGACACTGGTCTTGCTCCCAGTTGGAAGACTGCTCCTGTCCAGTACAGTAACTGACCTGGTTGAACCCATTCCTTCCTTACAGCAACTTTTTTTTCTTTTAATTTTTATGTGTACATGTTCATATTACATGATAACTATATATCTTGTGGGGAACTGGTGCACATACATCACACATCTTGATTCCTTTTTCCTCCTTCCCTACCACCTTCTTTTTTGCCAGAGTCAGATTCATTCACTTATCTTGCAAGTCTTTTTTTTTTTTTTTTTCTGGCTCAGGCTGCCTTAAGGATGGGTGTGGGGATCGAACCGCCATCCCCTGTGCCTGACTGGATTGCCCACACAGGTGCTTAAACCACTGAGCTAAGCCAAAAGCCCCCTCTCCCTTTTTATTTTTTAGGGAAGAGTCTATAGGGTGTTCAGGGTCTCACTATTAGATTGAACTCATAGTGGTCTGCCTGTTTACAGCTTCTCCACCTTGCAAGTCTTTATGAAGTGAATAATCATATAGATAGAGTAGCTGCCACACTACCAGGCCAAAAATATATAAAACACGTAAGACAGTCATACTAAGTCAATACAATTTTAGATTCATTGTCCATGCTGGCTTATGGTAATCTCTCTTTCTCTCTCTCCGTTGCCTGTCTTTTTCTCCACTTCATTTATATATTGAGCTTCTCATACAAGAGAAACCAACCAGTATTATCTATGTGATTTACTTCACCTAATGTTATGGTCTCTGAGTGCATCCATTTTCCCATAAATGACTCCAATTTATCCATTTGATGGCACAGCGGTACTCCACTATGTACAGACACATTCTTTTCATCCATTCATCTGTTGGTGGACAGGTAATGTAGGATGCTTCCAACATTTAGCTATTAGGAGTTGTGTTGCTATGAACAAGAGTGTGAACAAAAACCCTGGTATGGTATGCTTAACTCTTCTGGGAAGATACTTACAAGGGAATAGCTGCGTCAAATGGAATTTCTATTTTCAGTTTTTTGAGGACTCTCCATACGGATTCACATAGCGGTTGTACCAACACTCTTACCAACAATGAAGAAGGCTTCCCCTCCACCTCCTCTGCAGGCCCTCCAGAATTCGCTACTGGTTGATGCAAACTCAGAAGCAAATCACACGATCTGCCTGTCTCTCTGCATATCCATCTCTCTCTGTGTCTCTGTCTCTGTCTCCCTCCCTCACCCGCCCTCTTTTCTACCCCCTCAAATACACACAGATGCAGTTGCCAAAGCTTCAGACTTGCTCTCTGCTATAAGTGACTGCCTAAAATATATACAAAAGTTAAGGGTTTTTTCTAATTATATGTATAAGACAAGTTATGTTCTTCAGATATTTTTGACTTGCGGCTGTTAACTGGACTCTTCTTTGTTCCATCCAAGAAAGTCCAAAGAAATGAATAATGATCCAAAACAGACTACCCTTGAATGGTACTGTATATTATATGCAAAGAAATGTTCCCACAACAAAGTCACTAAATGAATGTCACTACGTCTGAATAGAGGAATAAAATTGAATTGTGATAAAAGCAAGTTGTTTAAAGGATATTTAGTTCATGTCTACCAAATTATCCTGAACATTATGTTCTGAACAAAGGCTCTGATACTCATATTATTAAGTAATAGAAACATTTTGAAAAATAAGCCAGCATTTTTGCTTTAAGGAAGATTTATGTATCGTTTTCTGGTTTTATGAGTGCTGTAATTGTCCTCTAAACCTCTGAACAATGCCAAATTCTTTTTCTAGCAGAACATTTTACACTATTATGTTCTCTTAGTGCTGGAGGCCATGATGGGATGACTGAGGTAAATTAAACAAGGAACAGCCTGAAAAAGATACAGCATTGATTACTGGTATGCTTAATCACAGAAACATCAACCTCTTTATCTAAATTTTCTCTTAGATAAGCAGAACATTTAGTTATGCAAATCATGTTAGCAACCTGGGAAAGTATAGTATTTAATTTATCAGAGGTGAGTTACTTAAACAAACTCTCACACAGCAAGCACTGTGATATTGTACCACATGGGGCCAGCGATCATCACCATGTCCAGTGATGGTACTGAGGTGATTGGTTCTCCTGTCCCCAAATCTCAGAAGCCTCAACCCCAGTTAACGAGTTTTCTGCTTCTGTCCAAAATCATCACCTGGCAGTTCTCAAAAATTTTTCTATCTTATTTAGGAGATGACTTCTATCGCCTGGGAGACACAAGGAAACTGAAAAATAACATCGAAATTTCTATTTTGTCTACTAGCAATTAAAAACCATAACATCAGTAGCAGCAGATTCTGGATGTAAGTGAACACTTGTGGAAATCTTAAGTATAACGAAGTTTTCATATCACTGGTAGTGTTGTCAAGTATGAGTTCTAAAGATGTTATTTTAGGTTAGGGAGGCAGAAGGAGCATAGGAGACTTACTTGCGTGTCTGAGCGCCAGACTCACACCTACCACGTCATGCGGTGTAACTTAAGCCTGGGGCATGTGGGAGAATGAATGAAGTCCTTAAAATCTTTATATTAGCTAATAATACATACTTAATTTTGATAACTATGCTGTTTTTACATAAGAGAATGTCCTTGTCTTCAGGAACTACACTTAGGGTAAAGCACTTAGGGTAAAGTAGCATTATATTCACAACTTATTCCAAATGATTCAAAAAATGATAAAAGAAATGATGAAGCAAATATGGTAAGAACTTAATGTTTGGAAAGTCTAGGTAAATGATGAGAATTTTGTGTACTCCCCATGCAACTTTCTATTCTGTCTGAAATATCAAAACAAAGACAAAATAGAATAAATCATAGGCACACAATTGGCAACCGACACATTCACTGACTGGCACTTTCACTTTCCTTGGACATAGTGTCTTCATGTACAAGGTAAGAAATGGTTAAACTCCAGAAAACATTTTAAAGTGTATCTAACCAAAAGTGCCTCTGAATGTGTGATAAATCATGGTTCATTTATATAGCAAATTTCCAATAGTATATGGCAAGAGCAACTAACAATATAGATATGTCTACTGTCTTCCAGAAGGCAGTCTAAGTACCTACCTGGGAAGCACTGAGTTTGATCCCCAGTACTGCATGCCCTTCCCAGTACCAAAAACAAGCATGGTGGCACACACCTATAATCCTAGCAGGGGGAAGGCTGACAGAGACACTTTAAGTCTGAGCTGCACAGCAAGACCCTGTACCAAAAGCAAAACAATAAAAAAGATAAAACAGAGACAAGTGTTTAGTTTGAGTGAAAACCAAGGACACTTTTTTAGGAACCAGGGGCTTCAGTGGGCTCCTAAAGGCAGTGGAGAGATGAATTAACAGTAAAGTTACAGGAGAATGTATGGAAGGGCCACTCTTTGGGACAGAGGCCTGAAGGTAGATCGGAGGGAGGAGGGAGTCTCCTGCCAGGAGTTCTAAGCAGGTGTGATACAAGCAGATGAGTGGGGCTGGGCTAGAAGACAGACATGAGTCATTTTAACCAATTTTCAAAGCCATACGTGAGTCTGCAACCAAGGTATGAGGGCTGGTGTGAGAAGAGCCTCTCAGTCCCTTGAGTTCCTCCAAGTCAGTAAGTAAGCCAAGTTAGTGTACTAAAGTCCTTTGGAAGACCACGTCTCAATACGGATCACTACCATTCTCTAAGCACATGGCCAGTATGGTAGCCCCCGAACCAAGCACAGGTGTAGGCAACACACTGCCGTTACCCTGCATCACTGCAGCACACTTTCATTGAGAGTAAAATGTACAGTAGGACTCCGGGCTCTGCTCTGCAAGGTTTTCTGAAGTTGATCCAGGGTCTTCCTGACTTTTATGTTCAGAGTCTGTGTTTTGTTTACCATTAACTACCTAAATCGCAAATATTAAATAAAAATCATTCATGAAGTTATCATCAAATTCTTCTAACTGGGAACCAAACTGAGGCAGGGAGCACAATAAAATACAGAAAGGAGTGGATGAAAAAATTGTTTAATTAAAAGTCACATACCTAGAACCATGTTTAGCACACTGAGCTCACAAAGCATGTCACATGACACTGATCAAAGTTCTATTACCTGAGGTTTATCACACAAGTGTATATAGTGAATACAATTTTATTGGTATCATCTGCAAGTTACATGTTGAGTAATAGAT
This sequence comes from Capromys pilorides, assembly GCA_004027915.1. NCBI lineage: Eukaryota > Metazoa > Chordata > Mammalia > Rodentia > Capromyidae > Capromys > Capromys pilorides. The sequence goes on from PVKN010014819.1 coordinate 16,136, forward strand.
TCTCATTTCTCAAATACTCTTGATTTTTATCACTAAATAAGTATTCAGTAAAATTTCTATCTTCTGGAAAAGACAAGAATAAATAGCGTGTGTGTGGTGTCTGTTTGTGTTTTTGTGTGTGTGGGTCTCTCTACAATTCCACCATAACAGTATGAAGATAAGAGTTCTTATTTACTAGCAGAGTCTGTGGGATAGCTTAAGTTAAGCCCTTAAACAATGAAATGTGGTGTGTCCACACCTTGTAATGAAGAAGATTCCATAGATGCTGCTTAGAAAGAGATTAGATTAAAATTTAACCTATCAAAATTTAACCTATCACATTCTGTTCTCCAGCTTAAAAGAAATGTTAAATTCTCTTTTTGAGCTTCCATTTTTTTGTGTTAAAAAAAGAAAGAAAGAAACACAGATGGAATAAACCTCATTCACTTAATTTAAAAATCAGAAGCAGACTTCAAAATGTGAAATAAGGAAAGATTCTTGCTGCTTGGTTTCCTTAAAGCATTTATCCTTGGCTATCTGAGGGCAGAAACACTTCTACCACTCAGTGTGATCTTTAACGGACTGATACATTTTCACATGATATAAAAAGGTCTAACAAAAGCAATAAAAGATATCTCAGATGGATGGAATTCTTTCTTTAAATATAGAGTAAGCTTAAAACTTAGTCTGCAATAGTTAGACATCTTAGGGGTATAATGAGTGTCATTTGGAACTATTACACACACAGAACAAAAGTTCAAATGTCAATTGGATGAACAACTGAATGGCTGAAGAGACTCATAAGAAATAGATTTTTGTTTTTGAGTGTGAATAATGTATTTTGAATCATTTTAATCCAAAATACAGAAATTGAGCTGGTTGTCTCTGAGCTGCTCCATTTATTACATCAGGCTCCTCTTTTCAAAAGGCATCTGTATTCTATGGGATCACAGACTTTAATAGATGTCTTAGAACTCCTCCTGGGATTTTTCAGATCATTCAAAACCACAGCCCCTCTTCTTCAAGCTGTTCTTGGTCACATGTTACAGGTCACCCTACCCAGGAACCTAATCATCATCCAGGCTACCAGCTCTGACTCCCTCCACCATGCCCCACGCATCCCTTCCTCTCCTCCCAGCCCAATGTCAGTTTCAGCATCATTGCAATCCAGGACATGATGGTGAACATCACACACAACAAATCTATCAAGGAGCAGATTTCTGAAGTCTTTTGTTTGCATTCGCGGTACTAATGAACACAAATGGTGGTTGTAAGCAATTTGCAGAAAATTTCTGCTTGGTAAAGTACCTCTTTTGTAGTTATCTTGCACTCAACAGCCTGAAAAACCAAGTTTAGGTTTGTCTCCAAATGACAAATCTAAGAAAAAATAAAAATACGTGCCTTCAAAATGAATCATAGGCTTAAAATAAATTCACATGAATATATATTTTCTTATTTACTTGAAAAATCTTGTATTTGCATCTGTCTTTCTTATTACCAGTGAGCTTTCTTTTCCAGATCAGGGGCTCAGCTTTAGTCCTCAACACAAAGCTCCTGGGGGTAAACAGAGCCCGGCAGGGACAGGACCATGGGCTCCACTTACCCAGTGAATTAGCTTTTCATGCAGGTCATAAAGTAGCAATTGGAAGTTGATTCTAAACATATGAAATTACCCCAAATCACAAGTACTACATATGCCAAGTCTCCTTCTATATTGTATGAGTATTTAGAACTTCCAACACTCCTAAGGCAGGAGGATCACTTCAAATGTGAGGCCACTTTAGGCTACACAGTGAGCTCAAGGCCAGCCTAAACTATATCATGAGACTTATCTCAAAAAAATACACAAACAACAATATATAAAGCTTTCTAAAACATCAACTGTAAATGGAGTTATCTGGACTTGGATTCTACAGTAAATGCTCAAATATTCTGAACAATGGTGAATCAATGAATAAAGAAAGATCCAACGAGGAGTTGTCATGTGGAATGGAGTATGGCCCAAAGGACTTTATGCAGTCTCTGTAGGCAGAGACTATAAATTTATAACAAGGCAGAAAATCACTGGGAAACAAGTTCAAGCTATGCATAGGGATATCGCCTACCATTGTTTAGCAGACTGCAAACTCTTTGCAAGCGAAGACTGTGTTAAGCAGAGACCATACAAATCCCTCCCCACGCAGGCCGGGCAATGGAAGCACATGCAAGCTCCACACGGACACCATCTGATGATGGAGCAAGGAAAGCCAGACACTTGGTCACTCTTCCAATTTTCCAAAGGAGACCAAAAGTCTGAAGTTTTCTGTGGAATCCTCTCATGTCTACATGCGAATACTGTTTTTTTTTTTTTAACACTATGTGGACTTAACAAAACACAGCTGTGGGCCACCCTCTACCAGTGGACTATCCCTTTATAAATCTCTTTTTTCAGTCTTTATACACATCAAGAAATCAGTGCTTACTTTTGCTTTATCATCAAGTCTTACAAACAATGGGAGTCGGTAGTGTCATACCAGTATTACTGAAAAAATCAGCCAAAACAGGAATTCAAAGGGCAAAAATAAGCACAAGCTTTTAAGTGTCTAAATTCCAGTAAGGCTCATATTAAACTAAGTCCTTAATGCTCTCAATCTCAGTAATTATATTTACACTTCAGTTAGCAATTCATTTCCTCCTATTTTATCACCCTTATTCTAACCCCCTAATTGTTCCCCAGTTCTTCCTGTGTATTAATCATGTCATATAGGTCTCCTTTTTCTTTTTGTAAATAGCTTC
>PVKN010014820.1:0-18889 GCA_004027915.1 Capromys pilorides
ATTATTTTGTTTCTTCCACTCAAATATGCTTTGATTTATGACCTGTTCCTCCTCTTACCAATAGGTATCTACTGACACTTTCTACTTTTCAATCATTACAAATGAGTTGTTAGGGCCAGGGATAAAGTTCAGCGGCACAGCACATGCCAGCAAGTGCAAGGTTCTGAGTTCGATTTCTGGTACTCACCAAAAAGGAGTTATTAAAAGTAATCTCAGAAAAAATATTTGTAATATATCTGATGAAGTTCTCATATCAGTGTATATGAAGAATTCTTGTAAATCAGTAAGAAAAACACCAGATAGGAAGGGAAAATGGACCCAAGCTTAAACATGCACTCAGCAAAGAAGGAAATCTGGTAAACCCATGAGAACAGCTCAACTTTGTTAGTCCCAGGAACTACTCATAGTCACCAGGATGACTAAAATGTTGCTAAGCATGTAGAACAAATGGAATTCTCAGAAAGGGTACAAATTTTTACAACCTCCATAGAAAACAATTTTCACAATATTTTCACAATAGCTATTAAAGCTGAATAAAAGCCAGGCATAGTGGTGCACCCCTGTAAACCCAGCACTATGGACACCAAGGCAGGAAGATAGTTGTGAGCTTGAGACTGGCCTGAGCTACTAAGTGAGCACAAGACCAGCCTGAACTACATAGTGAGACTCTGTCTCAAAAAACTAAAATAAAATTCATTCAAACAAAATAGATACTCTTTGGCTCAACTACCCACTTCTTAACAGAAATGAACTTGTCTACCAGAGACAGGTAAAAAATATTTATAACAGCATTTTTCATTAACCCCACACTGAAAATATCAGACTGGGTAAAGCCAGTGTCAGTGTGGGCTGCGGGAGGCCTGACATCACGGCAAGGTAATTACTACTATTTGTTGGATGAGACACAACCCTGACACTGCTCCATACCCTAAGACATTTGAACAGGCAGTGGTTAATATTAGAGTTAACTCCAGTTTAAGACTATGACATCAAACATTTTTTCCAAAATTTTAATTGAGGCAATCTGAGTAAGAAAATCAATTCCAACTACTTGAAGATGTTTTACAGACTCGTCATTCTTGCCAACAAGTTCTATAAAGGACTGGTGACGGGCAGGAAAGATCTGGTAAACATTTGACATATCCAAATATGATAGCATAGGGAGGTCTGCGAGAAAAGTAAAGTCATCAGGGAAAAAAAGATAAGTGGAATAGAAACTGCTGAGCCTGTGAGAAATTGAGGTCAAATGTGAAGACCTTAGGTAGAGTCACCAGAGCCCTACCACAGACCTAATGCTAATTGATTTCTTTCTCTCCGTCAATTCCTGAGCCCAGGAAGAAGGGCTCAGCAGAGCCCAAGGATCCTATCATCCAGCTGCTGTTCCCCCACATCCAGCTGCTGTGGGAAGAAACGGAATTGGGTGAAAGATGAGAATAAAAATATTGGGTCCCTCAGAGACAGAGAAAGTGGATGGCACGCCCTCCCCCAGACAAGGGCTCCAAACCGAAGTCACTAACTGTTAGAGCAGGTTGGCAAAGAAGTTCAGCTGCCTATTTTAATGAGGCCTTGGCACAGCCTAAACAAAGCCATACATGGATAAAACCAGGACTTTTGTCTTTCTTTTCAGAGACCTAGACAATAAAGAGGCAAGTGAGCAATGAAAATTGATTTCTTAAGCTTCAACACTCCTTGCCCAGCTCCCCCATGGGACTGGGCAAAAACTACAGGGAAAGCAATACATGGCAAGGTGATTTATGAAACTCCATTTCATCCTAGGACTTAATCCAAAAACATCAAGGAAGTAGTCTGGAATGTTACTGCTTAAGGGAAATCTTTGACCTGACACGTTGGCTCTTAGGCGTAAGTACCACCCCACTCCTGGGATGACTACTTTCAGATTCCTTTAACTTTCAGGCAAACACTGGTGTCATCTTGGTCTCCACATCTGGCTTATTCTCTTCACCTCTTAGAAGTGCTTGCACTCTTCTCAGACAGTACCAACCACGGCTTCTGTCCCGTTTTCTGGAACTGCACCAGAGCCTTCAAGGCAGAGATAGATGATGTTCACATAGTCTCTGCTAGAAGGAGTGGAGGTGGTGCAGCTCAGAACCCGGCAATGGCTGTGCCACGCTAATCTTGCTTTCCTTTTCCCATGAACACCAGCGGCAATTCTCTGCATTTCTAAGTAATGATTATGTTCAATCAGAACTGTCTTAAGCAAAACTGTGGCACAACAGGAGAGCTTTGGGAACCTTTGTCCCTTCCTTTCTGTACTCTCTCATTCACAGTTGTCTCCTCCTTCTCTCCAACACCCACCTTCTACCCTGTTTTATATTCATACTGTCGTCAATTGTAAGACTAATACCACCCACAACTGTAACCCACTCACCTAGATCTTATTTCATCTGTTCATTGCGCTAACCTGGTAAATTATGTTATACCAGTTATACAGATGATATGAGGCTCAGAAAAGTGAAATAACCCTCTCCAAGCCACACTATTGCAAGTCCAGAATAAACTGAAGGGCTTTCTCTGTTCACCATGTTATCTCAGAGCAAAGGTTTAAGCTAAAGGCACTCACAGAATTTCATCTACTTGGGTTCAGGCAAGGGATGGACTTAGTCAATAAAGATGATTTTTCTGGACTCCATGAAAAGATAGCACTTCCTGCCTAAGGCATATAGTGCCTTGTGTTTACTCCTGTCATAGAACATGTCAACCTGAATTTAAATACACTGTGTATTCTGTCTCCCCACAGCACTAGCCAGCTCCTTGGCAAACACACACACACACACACACACACACACACACACACACACTCATGCACATACACTGTGTCATTTTATATTTTGCCTAGGAATGGCTTGAGGAACAATAAAAAGAAAAGGAAGTGAAAACATAGCTATTCGGTCTAACTTCCCACAAATTATAGGATTATTCAAAATGAATATGGAGGTTTTCAAAAGAAAATCTGCTCCCAATCTCGTCGCCTTACAGAAATTAAGAGAATGACAAGAAAGAAAAGAGAGTGTGTGTGAACCAAGGGAATGAGAGGGCAAACCAGTGCGCCCTGCTTTGCGAAGAGTAAGCCTACACGCACGTGGCAAACACAGCACCTGCGCCTCATTCTCTGGGCTAAGGGCAGGCTTGGGAGCCTCGCTCCTCCGTTGGCAAGGACAGGAGGTCTGTGTCTCTAGAGGGTTGAGTTCTCCAGCCCTCCCTACCCCAAGCAGGCATGTCTGCCCCGGGGACTCATGCTCACCACAGACCTGCTCTCCCCTCGTCCGCTATAAGAGCTTTCTGAGGGCACAGCAGGTGCAAACCACAGGGGCAGCCACACACCACTTCTTCACCAGGCCTCTTCTCCTGCTGCTCCACCAGCTCCAAGCCCGCCGTGCTAACCACCAGGCTACTCAGAGTCGTGATGTTTCCCTGGTGGAGACCCCATCACAGAAGAGGCAGTCCAGCGCCAGACTCTTATCTCCTGCACCCTCAACTTCACCCAGAATTCACCGGGCCATATTGCTACTACCCAAGGTGGCACCAGCTAATCTATCCCTAGGTATTCCTAGCTAGCAAAGTCTAAATGCAGGGAAGAGGTTTTTCTGCAAGGTCCTTTAGCATCTTAGCTCCAAATAATAGCTAACGAGAATGATGGACGAAATGAGAAAGCTGTAAAGATTTAGGATAAGCACGACCCAGCAATTTTCCATCTCTCACACTATATGGTAGACTAAGCCCACCCTTAAAGCCCTGACTTTCTCATGACATTAAAATGTGGCCTCTTTAAAATTATTTTTTTGTTAACTGCATTCACTGCAACTGAGAAAAAGTCTGAGGCACTTCTGATATTTTTGTATAAGATCTAAGAATGGATGATGGCTTTGTCCAGTACCTGGTCGATTTCAGGGGACTTACTATATCCTGACTACCCGGTAGCCACTAGCAGCCCCAGGATGGCCAGCGAGCCTCTCCCAGGGGCTGCTCTGAGAATGCGTTCAGACGTCGTGCTCAACGACGGGATTCCCCTGCATTACTCTAGTGGTTTCATATTCTCGACAATGACTTTAAACTGAGGATTGGGGGGAAGAGCTGGAAGCGCGCATCGCTTTACCTCAAGAGCCACAGGGCTTCCTTCTCTCATTGCCTTTTACCCATAGGTAGGACCAAACCCTGCCTTCATTTTCTGAAATAATCCACCTTCCTAGATTCCTACATTTGCCACCTGGCATTGCAAAGTGATTAATGTTATGAATTCAATGAACCACAAATTGACCAGAGTCTGAGTTTGTAAAAAAAAAATTATTTAAAGTCCTATCTTCAGCCAAAGCACCCTAGGCATGCCCAATCTCATATGATCTGACCCAGGGAAATTAAAACTCCTGGCATGGTGAATGGAAATTTTGTCCAAAAATCCTACTCTATTGGCAAAGGACCTCTTTGCAAATTTGTAAAAGCCTCTTCTCAGCACAGGTCAGTCTCTAAAAGAACACTTGTGCTTAGACCTGTGCTACTCCTTATTACGTAGGAGGAAAGAAGCATAAAGTAATCACTTTATAATGGAAACATACATAAAGAAGAAGCAACCAAGGATGACAGTGTTAACATCAAGTATGACCGGGATTAGGATCAGGGGGAGAGACCTGTGCATAATCCAGATTCTTTTGTGAAAAAATGCTTTTGTTTAGAAATTTTGATGTTTACCCTCTTTTGTTTATCTTTTTTTCTTTTTTGTTTTTATAAGAGAAATGAATTTTCCCTGCAGTGTTCTAAATAAATCTCAAGAGTAATCATTACTCATTCACAATTTCTGCTGGGAAAAATAGTAAATAATAATATAATAACATTTTGGTTGATGTTCACTTACTCCTTGGACTAGTAATCTTCTAGGCTGGTAGAGATATCCAGGTTCCAAACACTGAGAGAATAAACTGAGATCAATGGAAATTGGAGAACCCCATCTTGGCAGAGCGAAAACAATGCAAATAAGAACCCTATCCCAACAAGGTATTTATCCACAATTTTGCAAGATTCAAGACCAGAATTTTCTCCTAACTAGAACCACCCAACCCACCTGATAGGGTAGTGCATGTCTATTATTCCAATTACCTTGGGAGCTGAAGGAGAAAGATCACAATTTTGAGGCCAGCCTGCACAACTTAGGGACTTAGTGAGACCCTTGCCTCAAAAATAGAGACAGGTTGGGTAAGGCAGGGGCTTAGTGGTGGAATGCTTGATTACCATGTACAGAGCTCTGGTTTAAATCTCCAGCACAGAAAAAATAAAAATAAAAGCCCACCACAAAATAGAAAGGAATGAATTGTCTCACAAGGAAAGCAACTCCCGTTGCTTCTGTAGAACTCACTCTGCTAGGAGCACCTCATCATAGTCCTCCAAGCAAAGTGTAGGGTTTTAGAGATGAGGAAACAGGGACTTAGGTGACACAAGTGACTGCTACTGGTGGTGGGGTAGAGTGACTTCATGTCCTTGCAGATGTTCATCGAGCTGCTACCAGATGTCAATTATTCTGTTGGATCTGATGATTACAGCTATGACAAGTACGATGCTCACTGAAGTACAATCCATCTAAGAGACAAAAACAAAAGAACTAGAGGTCGACATCATACACTATGCGGTGTCATGATGGGAAGCCAAGGAACAGGGAAGCACAGGTGTACTCACCCCAGGCAGGCTGGGCATGTGTGGGCCATTTCTGGAAGAGGTGGCTCCTCAAACAAGAACAGATGGATAAACCAGGAGTTGAGGTGGTCAGCATTGGAAGTGAGGCCAGGTGGCACGGGAGGTGTGAGTGGTGGTGAGGTGGCAGGGCTGGGAGTCCGAAGGGAACGTGAGTGTTTCACTGGCTGAAGCAGTGTCAGGGACTGCGCAGTGCCTGAGGGGGGATCCAGCTGTGATCCCACAGCCATACCTGGCTCCCTCCCTGCCCTCAGGCCCGTGTTAGCTTCCAGGCTCCTCCTCAACCAGGCCTTCCCTGACCACCCTGGTATTTGCCAGTGCTGCCCATCATCTGTTGCCCCTCTTCTTGTCGGATCAGTTATCTATTGCTGTAGCATATATTATCTCAAGATTTAGCCACTAAACACAAACACTTGTTATCTCATACAGAGTAGAAGATGTCTGGCTCATGGCCACTCATGATGTTGTAGGGTAGACGCTTACTAGACTGCAGTCCTCTAAGGAGCTGCGGACTCTTTATAAGGCTCTGTGGCACATGGCAGCTAGCTTCTCACAGTGTGTGATCTAAGAGAGGGAAGAGGGATGGGAAGATAGTTCAGTGGTCTAAACACCTGCCTGGCAAGCACAAGGACCCAAGTTTGATCCCCAATCAAGGCTGGCTGCCTTGCCAGCCCCAGAACTCCAGGCATGCCATGCCTACCCTGAAACTGGGCATGGTAGCACATGCCTGTAATGCCAGCACTGGGGAGGTTGAGACAGGAAGATCCCTATGAGTCTGAGCTACATAGCAAGACTCTATACCAAAGAAAAAAAGAAAGAAAGAAAGCATGTCATGGGTGTGTCCCTTTTTCATACTCCATCACTGCTGATTTTATTTTATTCATTTGAAATCAGTCACATAATTCCACATGTAGCAGAGGAGAATTAGAATTAACCTTTCAGAGGAAAGAAAATCAAAGAGCTTGTGTCCATTTTGCTTGCCCTATCTTCCATAATTAATTACCCTCCATGGCATTCATTACCACTTGATGAAACCTAGTCTACTTGCTCAACGCCTCTCTGAGACCACTGGAATAGAAGCACCCCAGAAATTTCTCTATTCTATTTACTGTTTTTATCTTTGATTCTCAAACTGGTGCCTGGCACACAGGAAGAGCTTAGTAAGTACCTGATAAGTGGGTTGTTACAGAAATGAAAAGATAAGTTAATGAATAAATGAAACAGAAAGATAAGTAGATGTCAGACAGGGAGGTTCCCTGGGCCATATCCCAAAGTTTGAATTTCACCCTGTGAGCATGGGAATGGCCAGAGCTTTAAGCAGATGCTGGCATGTCTTGGGTGTTGCAAGGAGTCGCCTGCATGGCCTGGGACATTTGAACTCCTTCACCTTGAACCCCTCGCTTACTTGAAATGTGACCTGTGTCACTATGACACCACCTTCATCAGTTTTACCAGCCTCACCCAGAGTTCCAGGTACTGTTGAGCCAGCCTCATAATTTAAATGTTTCTTACTGTAAGAACTTGACAAATTTTAGTTTTTTAGAACAATCATTATTCTATGAACGAAAGACTGAAGACTTTCACAACATGTCTATATTATTAGAGGATTCTGTTTCCCCAAGTACTTAAACAAAAGCTCAGCACTAGACAGGGCTCCATTCGGAGGCTGGTACACAGCATCTTTTTCATCAATTGATAACGTTTGCATGGAGAAGGGATCAAGCTAGAAAACATTCTCCCTGTGTCATGGGGAAGCAGAGTAATCACGACTATCATACTTGGGCAAATGACTGTTTTAGGCAGCACTTACACTCTGGGGATGAAAAGTAGCAAAATAAGCCCAAGCATGTAGCTATTTTTCTAGAGTTTTCTGCACAATTTTTTTTTGCACGGTGGAGCCAGAAATAAATAGTTCTAAAAGTAGAAACTCTCTCTAATCTTGCCCTCCAGAAAAAAAAATGCTTTGACAGCCACATGAAAATTTTTCTCATCTTGTTTTTTAAAATATGTTAACTACATTATTCTTATTTTACAAAAATGAGGCCACAGAATACCCTTATTTTCTAATCTTCTGATGCTTTATTTTTTTAAGTTCTGCTTAAGTCTTGCACTTGCCAGGCAGGCACTTGTGCCCCTGAGCTATCTCCCCAGCCTCAACACGTGTTCTTTTTTGAAGTCCTGCTTAAAAACCTGCTTATGAAGGAACTGTACAGTGAGGAAGAAATATTTCTCTTTTCTTTCCTTTCCATCTATTTGGTAGCTTATCTTCAAATGCTATGGGATATTGAACACTTCCAACCTTATGTATAACTTCCCAAGGAAGAAAGAAAAAGAAATAAGGTTGCTAAGTACATACACTAACTCCCCGTGATGAATGCAATCATCATGGATGGCAAACATGCATTAATTAATTTTTAAAAAAGAAACTTTAAAGAAAAAAATGAAAGAAGACATTTCAAAATGATGCAGCAAAGAGTAAGCCTATTCCCAGGGGACCACCCACTGAGGACCCCCCTCCTGTTTCAGACAGGAGCTTTCTTTCCCCTAATAAATCTATTCTGCTCATAAAAAAAAGAATAAGTCTATTATTTTAAAAACTAATGCTAGTTTTCATGGAAAACTAGCAACATAGAAACATTTTGCATTATTCAAATATAATGTGAAAGGTCATTTATTGCCCGCTTTGAAGCTATTTAGAATTTTCATCAGTTCTGAGAAGGGCTGGTGCTACTGAAACTCAGAAAGGAAGTGTGGCTGAGCTTAGATGTGCCTCTGAAAGAACAGGCAAGAAAGCATTGGGAGGGCTTCCAGGAATTTGTTTTTTCCAAGCTATGTAGCCCTGATGTGATCAAAAGAACTGGCCACTGGTATGACTTACAATATGACTTACAATATTACTCAATGGAGATAGATAGATAGATAGATAGATAGATAGATAGATAGATAGATAGAAGATAGATAGATAGATAGATAGATAGATAGATAGATAGATAATAGATAGATAGATAGATAGATAGATAGATAACAGATAGACAGACATAGAGATAGAGATAATAGAGATAGAGATGAGAGAGAGAGAGAGAGAGAGAGAGAGAGAGAGAAGGGTGGGGTCAACAGTGGCCATGGATAACAATTTCATGATAAGGAGCTCATTTCTTCGTTTGGCAAGCACCTGTACCTCCCCTCCTGCATGCTGTCCCATAGACTATGTGTAACAACGATTCACTGATCCTGTCTCCCAGGCACTTCATATCCAGTATGCAAACTCAGAAAGGGAATATCTTGAAGTTCGGGTTACATTGCAAACTAGAGCTCATCAGAGCTTTGAGCCCACTAAGAACTAATGTGTGCAATTCCATTTTTGATGAAGTTTGAGTAGTGAGCAAAGGCCGAAAGATAATATAGGAGAGAGAAGTAAAAAAGATGAGCTAGAAAAAAAAGTGTGATGACTGTTGAGAATTTGTGCAATATTGCAAGAACAAAGCACAAAAGAATGGCCAGGGAGTGAACTACTGATATCCCAGATGCTCCTTAGCAATGGTGTTCTGGAAAGGCAAGATCAGAGGTAGAAAAAGCAGCTAGTAGGCTGGTGCAGGAGGTGGAAGACAGAGAGCTGAGGTGGATGTTTGGAACAGAGAGAAGACAGCACACAGAATTGGCCTAGGGTCCACGGACTGTGAAGACAGACTAGTTACGAAGTTAGAGCTGGGGGAAAGTGGACAATGCCAAGCCTTCTGGCTTGAACAGAAGTTGTCAGTGCTTCATTCACTGGGCATCTAAGAAAAATAGCATAGAGAAAGAAAGTAACTAATGTCCTTTATAGCTGATAGGTAAACGGGTGCTACCAGAGGCCATACTCAAAAGTGAAATAAATCAGACTCACACATGTAAACACTGTATTGGCTCCCTAGTGTAAGAACTTGAAAGAGTAAATAAAATATGAAAGATAAAATAGATATTGTGAAAGGCAAAGAAATTGCTCAAAAGAGAAAAATAACTGGGATAGGGGAAAAAAGAAATGAAAGAAAGAAGGGGATAGATATAGATATAGATAGGTTAAGATAATTATAGTACTAATTTCTATTGGCTTATTGGAAGGAGTAGTAAATGCTCAATTTTTTAATCAATTTTGCATGCCTATATCTGGTAATCTGAACAACTACTTTGAAAATAACAAAATGCAATATAACAACCATTGTTAATTTCCTACCATCTTGTTTGAAATTCTGTATCACTTTTAATGTCTTTTTAAAATTTTTTATTCTTTTTTTAAAAAAAGTGAAGAAGAATAAAAAAAGAAAGTGACTAATTCAGCTTAAGCCAGCCTGGTGCAGAGGTCCAGGAAGCAGTTAGAGATGAGGAGATGCAGTGAGACTGAGCAGAGGCCCCTGAGCTTCGGCACTGATCAGGGCCTCATCGTTTGCTGACAGTCGTGCAAAGATGAGCTCACCCAGACCAAGGGCATTGCGTGTAAGAGAAGGGTCCTCAGAGGAAGAAAGATGGTGGAGCAGTAAATGTGGTGAATCAGTGCTGCAGTGGGAGTTTCTAGAGAGGATTTTGGGGACAGACAGAAAAAAAGAGTGTGGTCAGCTCTACTTGGAAAGCTCTGGAAATGCTATGCAAGGAGATGATGCATAAACAGTGTTAGAACTTGAGTAGGTTCTTAGAGAAAGGGAAGAAAGATCAGGGCAAGAAGACGACACTGAAGAATGACACAGAGATGTGGAGAGGCACGAAGTGTCCGGGAACTCATGAGTACCACGGAATCACTGGCGTGGGAGGGTGCCCAAGGAGACAAGAAACAATTTTTCAGGACTTGGAGCTAACGGAGGAGTTAGCACTTCATTACCTATGACCCTCAGGCCCCTTTCATAGAAAACAGACATCACTGTGCATTCCATGACTTACAGCTAAAAGGCGTCAAATCTCTAGCACAAGGCCTGGGGCTCTGCTGTCACACTGTTAAAGCTTCACTATGCTTCAGGATGACAGGCTGTTGGGGCATAAGAATGGGACTCAACGTGGCCATTTGGTGGAGGGATAAAATGGGTCTTCAGAAGGCACAGGGGGGTAGCCCTTGACTTAGGAACAGAAGACAGCTCCTCAGCATCTAGGCATCGCCTTAGACAATGAAGGCCTTCCCCAAAAGCACAAAAATATAAGAGCAGAAAAGACACCACAGTAAAGAAACTCACTTATTGTTTTGAGAGCTGAAGGCAAGGTCCTGCCCTGCCCAGCCTCAGCCCAGCATGTGCACATAGGCAACTCCAAGTGTCCACTACTCTGCAAACAGCCAAATAGTCATGCTGGAGTAACACATCAATAATTAGCAGAAACAAATTCAGAAATACAGAATCTGAAATAAATTGACTGCATATACATTCAGCAAAAGGAATGCTCGCCTTTGAAAGAAATTAGTGCCAGAAGGGGATTATGCATGAAAGGAGGAAAGAAAATAATAACAGTGTTATGTTTTACAAAGAACTCAAAATGAAGAGTGGATGGAATCCACCAGAGGGAGAGAACACGAAGTAGTCTAGCATTGGTTATAACACTTTCATTGAGAGAGTTGAATCCTACCTAAGCCTAGTTGGTGTGGGTTGGAGATGAACTGGGTGGTGGAGAAATGGAAGAAAGAGAAACAATTGCTTCAGGAGGTTTGGCTTTCCATTCACTCTACACTGAATGGAAGCTCCAGGAAGGTAGGCTTTGTCTATCGTTGCTTAGCACCTACAAGAGTGCGTAGAACATATCTCAATGTGGATCTGTCCCCAGAGGGGAAACTTGGAGGATCTTTTGAGGTCATGCACCTGCTCCTCAACTCCATAAAGAAAAGTTGAGGCCAAAGAGGTTGTCCATAGCCAAGCAGCTAGCTATTGGCCTGCTTATGCTGGAAATTTGAGACTCCTCATTCTTCCTCCAGGACTCCATTTTCTATACTGTATATTCAAAGTAGGAGAAAAGTGAAAATGAGTGCAGGCATAAACTTTCTGTCTTGCCATTGCAATAAGATTTCAGCCTGTGTAAAGGAATGCTAGGCTTTTCAAGTGAAGAAAGAAAAATGCAGCATAATGTATAGAGTTGAGGCGAATTCTTATAAGATAAAAAGAATCTAGTTGGCATTGAAAAGCTTCAGACCACTAGACAGTTAAAATGGTTTTCTCCACATAACAAAACTGCCAAACCTTCAGTTTAACAGTGCATATTTCTGCAGCAATTGAACTTTATTTAGTATATTTTATATCTATGAGGAGAAAAATAAATATAAAGAATACTTGCAATGCCTATAGGGCAATGTCCATTGCTATTACTAATAGATGCTGCACAATGTCTACGTACATTAATGGACCTTTGGCCAATATGTGAACTAAGTTTTGTGGGAACACCAGCCACACCCCAGGAGAGCCACTGAAGGTATCTTCAACACCACAGAAGCCCAGGAGGAAAGGAGAGGGGAGAACTGCCACTGTGGTGTGGAAGAAAGATAAAGTGGTGGGAAAAAACAGGGAGGCTTTCTCACCAAAGCTGAGGCACGCTTCAAACAAACCACAGATATTCTAGGGATTGGTACAGTAGGCAGCTACTAGGAAAGAAAGTGACTCAGAGATTTGAAATATCAAGAACAGAGGGTTTCCTGCCTCCTCCACCTCTTGTTCATAATCACGCAAGCATGCCCAAGCAGCTCTGCCATGCTCCCACTGTGGACCCTGTGTGTAAATTACTGAACCCTAGGAGCTGACTTCACCAAGGCTTCCTGTGGATGCCCTGGAACGATGCTCCTGCACAGTGGCAGAGGCACAATAAGTTAGGGTTACGGTAGCTGAGTGAGAAGGCGATCACAGAATGCAGATGCCTCAGGCAAGTTCAGAGATTTATTTTATGCTGGATGTGCATATTTTTTAATTAAACATCCTACAGCCCTATTCAGAAATAGGAATCACTGGAGAGATAGAGACAGTGAGGATGATGATGATGATGATGATGATGATGATGATGATGATGATGGTGATGGTGGTGATGGTGATGGTGATGATGATGATGATGATGATGATGATGAAGATGAACCAATACATGCATACGTGGTAGATGACAGTCACATGGTTTATAACATATATGTATACATATGTACAGATATAGAGCTCTATCTCCTGCTGATAATGATGCTAGAGAACCTCCCACTTAGTGTCTGTTCTCTATTTTACTTTGAGGTATGGCCTCACAATATTGTTCAGGTGGGCTTCAAACTCACAATCCTCCTACCTTAGCCCCTCCGGTAGCTGGAATTCCAGGCATGTGCCACCATGTCCAGCCTCTGTGGCTGAGGTAGGCTACAGGTCTCATCAGCCAAGCTCAGAAGCCACTCTCTTACCTTTCCAGGCTCTAAATAATAGTATTTTGAGTCAGTAAACAAAATATTTAGAACTCTAAAAGACAGCCATTAAGCACTGGATTTTCAACTCCAATATCATTTGGCAATAACTGCATATCTGCTATACTGTAGCTCACTGCTCCGCCAGTGTGATTCGTTTTTGGGGGATGATTTCAGATATCCAAGAGGAGCAGAAAACCAGCTCTCCTCTCATCCCCAACCTCACACACTCATTTTGCCCCTTGGAAAATCAGAAGGTATCAGTGGTTGCATGCAGACACCTAAATTCCCAGTACTGCTTCTTTTTTGAGGTGATTCCTGGCTATACAGTACATATGATGCATCCAAAAAAATGAGACTTGTACATTCTTGATAAGTGACAAGGATAACATTCTACTTGGAAGCAGTAAGAGAAAGAAGACTCCTCTTCCTTATAAGAAATGTCAGTAATGATTAAAATATACTATAAACTCCAACAAGTAAAACAGTGTGGCACTGTCAGACAAATTTATAGATACACTGGTAGAAAATAACAGAAAATCAATTACCACGAAATGCCTGAAGAAATTTGCTGCCTGGTAAAGGCAAGCTCTCAAGTAAATGGAGCAAGGATAGAGTTTTTAATACAACGACAACCGGGGAAATCAGCTGCAAACAAACTTGGATTCATAACTTAAGATGATACTCTTCAGAATTAGCTCCAAATAAATGAGAGATTTAAACACAGGGCAGCGAAAGCCATAAATATATGCTAAAACACATGTAAATTCCTTTGTAGCACTAGTGTAGAGGTCCATTTTCTAACTATGGCCTCAAATCCACAGTTCATGAGAGAATAGTGGTGCCTTAATTATTAACCACACAAAAGCCTTCTTAATGGCAAGATAATAATGATAATAATACAGAACAAAGGTAGGTGGCAAACTGGCAAAAGTATTTATAACTCATCTCAAATAATGTGATTTCACCAGTACATAATTTTTACAGAAAGAAAATACAGTTACCCTTAAATATATGAAAAGATGCTCAATCTCAGTATTTGAAAAAAAAAAAAAAAAAAAAAAACTCTAATTCAAAACCTGCTGTAGCCAGAGCTTGTAAGGAGAAATAATAAAATAATAGGACACTTGATTACAAGATTTTATAATAGTCACCCTAAGAGTCATATACAAAAAAGAGTGCAGGAAATTGGTCCACAGACCAAAGACCAAAGAGTCCAGCTGAGGGCCTGGATCCTATGGTCATATCCTGCAGGAGCCCAGCTGAAAACCTAGAGCCCATAACAAGTCCTCCCACAAGGCCAATCAGAGGCACAGAGCCCACGACAATGTCTCATGCAGGCCTGTTTCACAGGTCTGCACTGGGAAGGCCCAAAGATCAATGGTGGAAACTGGAAAGTCTATGCCAGCAGGATGAAGGATCTGTGCTTGTACGCTGAGGGATCTGCACTGGAGCAAGGAAGCAATGCCCAAGCTAAGAACCAGAGCTCTCCTGAAAAGTAGCACAGCCATCCTCAGTGACAGTGAGGTCCCAAGCTCCTCCCACTGTGAGAATAGCTGGGTTCCCTTTAGGAAAGACAACAGGACAAGCTTCTCCAGTTGACTGAGCGGTGCACCATCTTCTCCTCCAGAGCCAGGAAGCAATACTCAAAGTGAGTGCCAGAGCTCTCCCTAAATGAACCATAGCCATCCTCAGCAACAACGCGATCCCAAGCTTCTTCAGTGGTAACAGCTGAGTTCATCTGGAGAGCTAACATGACAAGCTCCTCTGGGAGAACCAACAGCATCCTAACCACCTCTAAACTTGTCCCTCTCCAGTTCTACCTCTTACGCAGCTGGCAACAACCCTTAGGTGGGCCCCCCATATCCAACCAGTACCACTTTGGTTTCATTTAGCTGGGCGTTACAAGTTGACCACCAGTTGTCAGTCCAACACACTATGTCATGTTTGCTATGTCATTTTTTACCTATCAGATTGGTCAAAATCCAAGAGTGAGACAACAGAGGCACTCTACCAGCCACTCTACTGAGGAAGTAGCTTCTGGCCAACTGTTCGTGGGAGAGTCCAACCATCAAAAGTGTATTTACCCTTCCACCTCATAACCCCACTTCTGGAAATTGATCCTAACTGTACAGCTACACGAGAAAAAAATTCATGTGTAGAAATGTTCACTTAAATTTTGCAATCATGTAGTTACAATATTACAGACAACCTAGGAGGGCTGGTTACGGAGTGGCATAGCCACAGAAAGGGGTACTCTCTACAGATACAGAGTAAATCATGGATTTTGTGTATGTATTGATACAGAGAGATCACTGGAATATATTGCTAAGTTAAAAAAAACTTTAGTGTAAGAGAAGAAAATACAAATACATTTGCATTTTACTACGTTTACATGAAACTGATTACACAGGAAACTAAAAAATGTTTACTAATTTGGAGGGACAATAAAAGTAGATAGGAACAAAAGTGGAAATAAAACAACTAAATATGTACAAATGTTTGTAAATGTCACTTTTTATAGTTCTGACTTTGAACCATATAACTATATTGTTTCTTTAATAAAATGTTAAAGAAACAACACTAACAAAAGAGAAAAGAAATATAGTGCTGACATAGAATATGGCAGAGATACTAGAAAACACCATGCTTCTGTCTCCTCTGCTTATCGTAGCATAGTTAGGTCACATCCTTAGCTAAAGATCTACCCAAGCCTTGTGGAATTAAACTTTCTACTGGACAGTTTATTTAGTCCCTCTTTTCTTTGCTGAAGGGAGAGTTCTCATATAACAAATGAATAAAGGCACTAGGTAAAGAGGGGCTTCTTCAAGGGTCCTCCTGCATAGGAATGAGTAGAGGCAGACTTTGGGTCTAAAGGGAAGGCAAACCATGAGAAAGCCAGATGTGGGGCTGGGAATAAAAGGAAGCTAACAATTGCTCACATAGGACAGGAAATCGGGTGTATGTGCAGCATCAGGTGCTCATGACTGCCTACTGGTTACATTTCCACGAGGGGTAGCTGATCAATGCAATCACATCTGGGACCCTGAGATGCACAAGGTATGAGGTTTCCCAAGAAACCACTTCCAAGAGATGTGAACATGGTTCCATTACTCAGGTTCCACAAACTTGTTTCCTCATCTGTAAGATGCAGATGATAATGGGGAAGGTGGCATAAGGTTATCCACATACAGGTGCTCGGCACCCTGTCAGGGACACCGTAAGTGCTTAGCATCTTGTAGCCACTGATGTTGATACTGATGCTGATACTGACATTGATACTGATGTCGATGTTGATATTCTGCCTATCCAAAAGTAAGCCTGTTTTTCTGTACCTCATCGGGCAAAATAGCATATACATGCATTGAAGCTATAAAAAAGGAATACCAAACAGCTTCATTATCCCTTCTTTTTTAAATTTTTATTTGAATTCCTATTTGGAATTGAAGAATGGAGCCTACTTTTGCACAGTGCCTATTGAAGCAACATGTGTGAAGATGTGGGCGGCCCTGCAGTGTTACTGGCCACTTACTGTAAATTAATCGGGTGTAGAACATCTAAGCTCAGGACTGGCCAAATAGCTCAGTGGATTAAGGCACTTGCTTAGGCAGACATAGCAGCCAGGATTCAATCCCTGGCCTGCCACACCAGGCCCCAACCCTGGGGCACACTGAGAAGGTGATTGAGACTGGGTGTGGTG
Organism: Capromys pilorides; assembly: GCA_004027915.1. Taxonomy (NCBI): domain Eukaryota; kingdom Metazoa; phylum Chordata; class Mammalia; order Rodentia; family Capromyidae; genus Capromys; species Capromys pilorides. Next base: position 16,767 of record PVKN010014820.1, read on the forward strand.
GCACATGCCTTGCAATCCCAGCTTTTTGGGAGACTGAACACAGGCGGATCATTGTGCATCGAATCTACATAATGAGACCCTGTAGACCCTTACTAAAAAAAAAAAAAAAATCTAAACTCAGGCTGGACACCTTTGGTTAAACTTACCAAATCTTTTAAAACCAATTCTATAACTTGCTATCAGAAAACTCTTCACAGGAGGCTGAGGCAGGAGGACTATCCTGAGTATGAGGCCAGCCTTGGCTACAAAGTAAGTTCAAGATCAACCTGAACAACACAGCAAGATCCTGCCTCAATAGGAGAGAGAGAGAGGGAGAGAGAGAGAGAGAGAGAGAGAGAGAGAGAGAGGGAGAGAGAGAGAGAGAGAAACAGAGACAGACAGAGACAGAGAGACAGAGAGATCTGAAGAAAGAAAAAAAGAAAGAGAAAGAAAGAAAGAAAGAAAGAAAGAAAGAAAGAAAGAAAGAAAGAAAGAAAGACAAGTCTCAAATCCTGCTACCAATAGCCAGTTTGGATTTAGCTGTTTTATAATCATTTTGCAGCTCAATCCTTGCATGTCCTTGCACATGATGACAGTAATATCTGTACCTTACATAAGATTCCATCAAAACTGTATTTGGTGGCAAACAATCGAGCTGCCACTGCAGAAAACATTTCATTGCCACATCAAGGCAAGGGCATTCATCTGCTGTCATCTGAGTCATCGAAGGCTCCGTAAGGCTGGCATTGAGCCTTCAACTGAGAAAAAGCCTTCACTCCAGCAGTGCTTCTCTGCCTAATTCACCGCTTTACAAGAGAGAACCAAATGCAGCAAGGCCTGCGTTGGAAGTGATACATTTGACTGGCCTAGTTTCACAAGTGCCTGGGCAAAGCTGCATTCTCAAAAGTCAAGAGCTCTTGCAGCTGACATGTGCATGGCTGTTTAGCAAGTCCTGAGTCATCTTATCAGAGAAGGGGAGAAGCTGCTGCTTTGGTCTGGAAAGACAGGATGCAGAAGGTAAAGAAATCAAATAGAGCAGCACCATGGTTGCGCTCTGAGGCTTAGAATTGAGCGAGTCTCATAAATTCCTCCTGAGAGATCCACTAGCCATGTGAGCTTCAAACAATTTCTGAACCTTTCTCACTTCAGGGTCCTCCTCTCAAGATGGAGAAAAGCATTTAATTAGGTAATAAAAAGAAATAAAAAGATATTATGGAAGAGGAAGAAGTCAAACTATTATTATTCACGGAAATATGAACCTCTACACAAAAGACCAAAAAAATTACTCTAAAAGACTCCTAGAGTCAATCATCAAATTCAGAAATGAAGCAAGACAAAAAGTTAACACACAAATGTCAGTAGCGTCCCTGTGCCAATAATGAACATAACAAAAAATAATTACAGGGAAAAAAATATCACCTACAATAGCACCAAGAAAAATTAAACACTTAGGAATTAACCTAACTGAGAAAGTGAAACACCTCTACACAGAAAAATATAGTCCTCTAGAAAAGAAAATCAAAGGGGACATCAGAAAATAGAATGACATCCCCAGTTATTATAAAGGCAGAACCAGTATAGTTAAAATAGCCTTATTTCCAAAACTGGTACACACATTTAATGCAATCCCAATGAAAATGCCAGCAGCATTCCCCACATACCTGGGGATAATAAGCCCATAAATTATATGCAGCTGGAAGAGACCCAGATGAGCAAAAGCAATCCTAAGTAACAAAAGCAAATCAGGAAGCATCAGAACCCAGGATCTGAAGTTGTATTATAAAGCTAAAAAGAAGATAAATAAATAAATAAATAAATAATCACAAAAGCAGAGATGTGGGTCACTAGAATAGAACAGATGATGTAGAAATAAGCCAAATGCATTCAACTATTTCAACTTTGACAAAGAGGCTAAAAAAGATATACTGGCAGTTAAAGTGCTTGCTTAGTCAGACGCAGTAGCTGGGGTTCAAACTGGGGTGTGCTGAGATGCTGACTGAGACCGGGCGTGGTGGTGCCTGCCTATAATCCCAGCACTTGTGAGGCAGAACAGAGGCAGACCACTATGAGTCCAATCTAGTTAGTGAGGTCCTGTAGATTCTTACAAGAAGAAGAGGAGGAAGACAAAGAAGAGGAAGATGAGG
>PVKN010014821.1:0-18886 GCA_004027915.1 Capromys pilorides
TTATTTATTTGCTGACAGCCTCAGTTTCTTCATCTGTAAAATAGGAGGAAGCGTTGATAGTAGTGCTTAGCTCATCAGGGGATTTTCATTTTCTTTTTGATGCAGGGATATCCATGTAATGCCCAGGCTGGCCTTGAACTCCTGGACTTCAGTGGTTCTCCCGCCTCAGCCTCCCAAATAGCTGGGATTGGTTAGCAGTGTGCTCCATACACGTGGCTTCCCGTGGGCTATTTTGATGATCCGAGGAGTTAACAGCTTTTAGAACAGTGTCCACATGTGCAGTATCATGTCTGTGTTAACTGTTGCTATCTACCTTATTTTATGTATGTGAGCATATATATAGTCTTAGTTACTCTTCTCTCATTGTGGGGACAAATACTCAACACACAAAATAAAGGAGAGAAAGGTTTATTTAATTCCTAGTCAGTGGAGGTTTCAGTCCATACCCAGCTGGCTCCAGGGCAGAGTGACACATAGCAAAGAGCAGCCCTTCATGGCGGTGGCAAAGAGCAAGGGAGCAAAGGGAGGGGTAGCAGCTGCTGCTCCTAGCATACCTCTCTGCCCTCCTTACATTGTATTGTAGATTACCTGCCCCAGCGTGGGTTCAGCACCCACACCCACAATAATCAACCACAAACTCCAGAAGCCACCCCATGACTGTGTGAGGCTTTGGGGGACACCTATACATAAACTGTAACATACATAGATAGATGGATGGATGGATGGACGGACGGACGGACGGACAGACGGACACAGTTGTTTTGGATTTCTTTTTGTTTTTGGTACCAGGGATCAAACTTATGATCTTGTGCTTATTTGGCTGAGCTGTCTCCCCAGCTCTTTCTTTATTATGAAGCAACGTGGTGGTAGTGGAAAGTACTACTTTATTTTTATTTTATTTATTTATTTATTTATTTTTACGTATTTGGTAAAGGTCTTACTTCACAGCTTGGACTCATAGTGATCCTCCTGGCTCAGCCTCCCCAGCGCTGGATTATAGGCATGCACCATCATGCCTGATCTTGGTGGTGGGCTCATCATGCCAGATCTGGGGTGGGGCTGGCACAGCGTGTGGTGCCAGGGATCAAACCCCAGTCCCTGCACTTGCCTGAGCAGGCGCTTAGTCCGCTGAGCTACCTCGCCAGCCCAGAAGTACTTCTTTAGGATAGAAAAGCAGGGTGGGTGCTGCATTCAGTTCTTAGTTGCCTAGGGATCCGTTTCAGCTGTGATAGATGGCATCCAGTGGGAAAGGGTGCTGCTGCAGGCCCCTGTTCTGAAACACTTCCCAGCGCTAGCAGGAAGACAGAGGCCATGTCAGTTGCCATCTGGGCCTCGAGCCTCCTCCCAGTTCTAGGGCAGGAGTCTGGGCTGGCAAAGAGATGGAAAATCCTGCCGCCTGGCTGCTTGCGGAGTAAGGGCTGCCAGAACCCACGGCTATGGGCTGGAAGCGATGGCCGCGGAGGGCGCAGGGCTGTGGGGCTGCGCTGCGCTGACCTAACCCCGCCTTGCATGGTGATGCACTCATCAGTCGCTGTGTCCTGGAGTCACCATGACCCACGCGCAGTAAATTACCTCCTTCGCTTTCCAGCTTGTCACGGATGAGTGATTTACTACGCACACGCGAGCACTTTACGTCCAAAGGGACCATATTTTTCTCATCATGTGCCATTCATTCTTGAGTGCTCACTTATTATAATTATTTGCTTTTCAAGCCTGTGCCACAGACATCCACACGCAAACCCTCCAGGCTGCAGTTTGCCCGGGATTGTGGCCACGGAGCCCTGTATTCCAAGCGGTGTCCATCTTATCCTTGGTTCATTCATCCGCTGGTGAGGACGAGCGCCAGGCCAATGTTTTCTCATCTTCCCGGAGCTTGGAGTCGGGAGTCCAGACTGAGATTCTTTGGCTGGGTGTGCCGCTCAGTGGTGTGGTGCTTGTGCGAGGCCCTGGCTACGTCCCCACCACTGCCCCCAAACGTAGCAACAATAACAGAAAAGGACTCATTTTCTTCACATGGGTTGTAATTTCATCACAGCACACACCACAGAGGCACCCAGAGAATGTAATGCTAATGATAATAGAGTAGGGTGTTGCTGTAAACATCGGTGGAGTTGTTCCCGGCCAGCCAGACAACTCAGCCTTCTGTAATTCACTAATGTTAAGGTGCCCGGGGCACATCAGCCCTTTCCAGGATCCAGTAATTGCACTTTCTGAGTAGTGGCCTGACCCTCACTCTGGAACATATTTTCTGTTCTTCATCTTGCCGGAGTTTGGTTATAAGCCCTTAAGATACTCATCTCAGTTCAGTTAGGGAGGTGGTGATCGAGAGCATTTCACATCAGAGGGAGAACAGTCTTTTCTTTCTGGAATATGCATTCAGACCTGGCACCTGGGGATGAATTCAGTAGCTCCAAATGCTTTAACTTCTAGTAAGATGGCATTTTCACCAGCATGCTAATTATATTTCTATACAGTATTAGTGTAATAGCCCCTCAGAGTGTATAGAATTACCTTCCATGTGTACAGTAGTAAATGACTAGTTTCACTTCAGTGAGTCTGATCATTCCAGGTCTGGTCTTGAGAAATTCAAGTGTCAGTGTATACACTGTAAGTGCCTTAGAAATATAGGTATGGGCATAGAACCTTTTGTCTAGGGCCAGCCAATAGCTCAGTGAATGGATTAAAGTACCTGCAAGCAGGCCCAGGGTCTGGGAGTTTGATCCCTGGGCTTGCCTTGGCGGCCCCACCCCCTGGGGTGTGCTGAGAGGCAAAAGGGCATGGGCCTGTAATCCCAGCTCTTGGGAGACTGTAAACAGCAGATGATTCTGAGTCCAATCTAGTAGTGAGACCCTGAACACCCTGTAGACCCTTCCCTTAAAAAAAAAAAAAAGAACAACCTCCTGTCTAAGTTGAGGATAGGCTTGGGGCCCGCTGGGAAGAACTAGGGAAGCCAAGTTTTTAAAAATGAAATTTGGGATATCCTGTGTGTGTGTGTGTGTGTGACAGAAAAGAGGAAAAGGCAGGGGCAGCTGAAGTTCCGACAGGAGTATCTCCTGTAGTAACACTCATTGACATGACAGCAAGCCGGTGATTAGCAGGGTAATATTTCGTCTTCCAATGACTTGGGATGCACATGAAGTGAATTATCATTGTCCCCGAGAAGGAAGGAGGAACACAGAAATAAGCTTTGAAGAGACCAAAAGACTCAAATGAGTGTTACTGATAGAGTAATACCCAAAGTATCGCTGTGGTCAGCCAGGCTTCTGGATACCATTGAAAAAAGCTCCTAGGATAAATTTTTTTGTTAGTTTTGTTTCTAGGATAATTTAATTTTCCCCAGGGATTAGGATTTTTTTTTAAGTGCTAGGGATTGAATCCAGGGTTTGGCATGCTAGACAAGGGCTCTACCATTGAGCTATATGCCTAGACCGAGAAATGAAACATAAATATAAGTTTTAAGCGTACTAAGTATTTTCACCATCTGCTTTGTGAAATAAAAAAACATTGTGATTGCCAATTGGTCTCTAGCTGAACTCTAACAAGCTGACATGTATTTATGTACTGATGTGTAGAACTCGAATCTCAAACCACCTTCCCTTTTATCCTTCGTTTGGAACAGGACCTGTTTGCACTGGGCGTGCAAGCGAAACCACGGTCAGGTGGTCTCTTACCTGCTGAAGTCGGGAGCCGACAAAGAGATTCTGACCACCAAAGGGGAAATGCCAGTACAGCTGACGTCACGGCGAGAGATCAGGAAGATCATGGGGGGTGAGTGTGTTTAGGGGGACATCTGATAGTGGCAAACTAACTGAAGGCTCTCGCTATTATGTCCATATTCTTTTTGTTGTTGATGGTACAGGGTCTCACTATGCAGCAGCTTGAGCTTGTAGTGATCCTCCTGTTTCCAGCCTCCTCAGTGCTGCTGTTGCAGGCGTGCGCCACCACCCCCGGACTCTGTGGCCGGTTTAGCACACCCAAGGTGGGGTTGGCATGGCATGCAAAGCCGGGGATCAAGCCCTGGTCCTTCCTCTTGCCTAAGCAGGTGCTGAGGCTGCTGAGCTATCTGGCTGACACTTTGCCCGCATTCTTGATGTGGGCAAGTAGCTGGTGTGTCCTCAAAGCTAATTACCTTGCCGAGGCAGTAATTCCATATTCTTTCTGGGGAGATCAGAGTCGTAAGGGGTTCTGTTTGGTTTTGGACTTGGTGAAATTGAAGAGAATGATAAAATGTAAACCTAACAAAATATTCTTTTCCCTTCTAACCTGAAGAACCAATAAACAGTAATCAAAATGTTTGTTACAGACTAAAGTATACAGCTGCCAAAAGATTTTTTAAAAATTATTATTACTATTATTATTATTATTGATAAGTTTTAAAAGGCTATGCAAACATTCTGTTTTCTTCCCTTGAAGCAGAAGAGGAGGATGAGGAAGACGGCTTCCCCCAGCAGAAGGAGGCAGAACTGCCCTTTGTTCCCAACTACTTAGCCAACCCGCCCTTCCCCTTCATCTACACTGCTGCGGCAGAAGAGTCAGCCTCCCTGCAGAATGGGGGCCCCTCCACCCCTCCAGCCTCCTGTCCTGAGGAGGACTCCCCTCCGATGCTGCCCCCGGGCGAGCCCTCCCTGCTCGGGGCCTTTCCTCGGGACCACACTTCTTTGGCACTGGTGCAGAATGGTGACCTGTCTGCCCCTTCAGCCATCCTCAGAACACCAGAAAGCACAAAACCGGGGCCTGTTTGTCAGCCACCTGTGAGTCAGAGCTGCTCCCTGTTCTCCTCGGTCCCATCCAAGCCACCCATGGCTCTGGAGCCTCAAAACGGGACATTTGCAGGACCGGCGCCAGCCTTCCAGCCATTTTTCTTCACTGGAGGAATTCCATTCAGCATGCAAGGTGAGGCCTCGCCAGCAGCCCGCCTCTGCAGTGTGGAGGTCAGGCCCAGGCACTAAGAGCTGCTTATGTATTGGATGTCTAATTATGAACTTAGAGAAGCGTTGTAGGACCTGTGGAACCGCTTTTTACACACAGTTTGTTTTTCTATCTTTTTCTCTTCTACCCTGCAATTCTGAAGTATTGTTCCTGTTGTGGCTTTGTTGGAAACAGGGCTATTCCTTTGTATTACTTCAGCACAGGGCTGGGGAGATAGCTCAGTAGAATAAGTGCTTACCTGGCAAGCACAAGGGCCTGAGTGCAATCCCTGGTTCTGAAAAAGAAACTAAGAAAGAAAATGTATTACTTCAGCACAAGTGTGAAATTTGGGAAATATGTCAGGTGTTTGGTACATGCCCATAGTCCCAGCTACCTGGGAGGTGGAGGCAGGAGAGTGGCTGGCCCCAGCAACGGAGAGGGCCGGTTTCACAATAAAGGATTTCTTTTTTTTTTGTCCTTTTGAGATGATCACGTTATGCAGCTTAGGCTGGCCTTGAGCTCACTTTGTAGCCCAGGCTGGTCTGGTCACAAATTTGCAGTGATCCTCCTGCCTCAGCCTCCTGAGTGTTGGGATCACAAGCATGTGCCCCCATGCCCGTCCCCCATTTATGTTAATATAGCACTCATAGTTCCTTGTATTCACTGGGCTTAATCTGTTCCTATTATTAGTTAGCCATTCAGATCATTGCTGACTTGGCCAGCGGAAGTGTCTTCGAGCTAGTTCTTGCATCCCTTGGACATAGCTCCTTCACTCCTGGAGTACGTTTTCACTTTCTAGTTCAACAAGATGTTCCAGCCTCATAGTGTAACTGCCCCTGCCCCGGCCTGGATTTAACCCTTGTTCTAAGCAACCCCAGCTTCTTTTGGTAGGGAAGAATATTTAGAAAACCAGGTTGTGGTATAAGGAATCCTCATTCCTAGAGGTATGTCATTTCTTTTAGGCTCACACAGAGGACTGAGCTACTAAAGAAGGAAAAAGCAAACCAGGTGGGGCACACACCTATAGACCTACCACTCTGGGAGGCTGAGGCAGGAAGATTGCAGGTTTGAACCCAGTGTGGGCGACTTATCCACTTAGTGAGACCCTGTCTCAAAAGGAAAAGTTTGGAAAAGGTCTGTTGCCGTAGCTCAGTGCAGAGGCTTTGAGTTCAATCCTCGGTACCGGGTTCAGCCCTCAGTATTATAGTAACAACCAACAGATAAACATGATTCATATATACAGCTATACAGTGTTTCCGTATCTACTTATCTGTACCATTTTTTAAGAAGATTAGAGTGGGGCCTGTGGCTAAGCTCAGTTTTAAGCGCCTGCTCGGGCAAATGTAGTGAGACTCAGGGGACCAGAGTTCGATCCCTGACTCCACAGTCCTTACCTGACTCACCCTTAAGGCAGCCTGATCAAGCCAAACAAAAAGAAGACTAGAAGTCACAGATCATCCTGATGGTTCTAATTCCAAACAAACACCACAAGGTACAGCCTGGTCTTTACTCTCTCCTGCAGACGACTTACGAAGCCTTCAGCCCTTAATTCCAAGGACAGAAGTTGAGCAACCCTTCACACTTTGGGGTGCTGCCCTGCCGCCTTCCACTTGGGAAGCCAAACCTTAGATGCAGGGCAGATAGCTCTTGAAACTGGTGCTGCAGAGCCAGGATGGGTCTCCGCAAACCTCACAGATCTTTGGCCCTGGCAGGATTAAGAGCAGCCATCTCCCAGAAAACATCCTAAGTCACCTGGGCTGTGCCGGGCTAGGCTGTTCATTACCATTTCTCCCTTTTCCCCAGAGCTGGTACTTAAGGTGAGGATTCAGAACCCATCCCTGCGAGAAAACGATTTCATTGAAATTGAACTGGACCGACAGGAGCTCACTTACCAGGAGTTGCTCAGAGTGAGCTGCTGCGAGCTGGGCGTCAGTCCAGACCAAGTGGAAAAGATCAGAAAGCTCCCCAACACTCTGCTGAGAAAGGTAGGATGGGCTGAGCGCGAGCGGGCGCCTCTGCAGGGAGAAACACCTAACTTCCTCCTTAGTGCTGGGAGTCACAGTTGAAGAAATGAGAGAAGAGTAGAAAAGGAGCGCCATGGTGTTCCTAGCAGAATCAGAAGCCTTCCTCCCCTCCACTGAGTCACAGAGCTGGCAGTTTTGAGAGTTGTAGGGTGCTGGAGAGAATGTTCTACCCTGCCGCTCACATGCGCTGTCTCCGTTACTCTTCTCTCGTTGCTGGGACAAAGTACCCGACACCCCAAATTAAGGAAGGAAAGGATTATTTAGCCCACAGTTGGTGGAGGTTTTAGTCCATACTCGGCTGGCACCAAGGCAGACTGGCACATGGCAGAGCGTGGCAGTTCATGGCGGCAGAAGGCAGCAGGACAGCAAGGGGCAAAAGGAGGATGGCACATGGCAGAGCATGGCACTTCATGGTGGCAGAAGGCAGCAAGACAGCAAGGGGCAAAAGGAGGAGCAGCAGCAGCCGTGGCCGCAGAGAGCGCGCCTGTGTCCCTTGTGCTGTGCTCAGGCCGTCTGCCCAGGCCGGGTGAGCACTCACACCCGTGGTCCCCGTGGATCACGAGTTAACCGCAAACTCTAGAAGTCTGACCCATGGACTTAGGGAGGCTTTGGGGGGACACCCAGACACAAACCACAGCATGTGCCTATTTTCATTGGCTCCTTTAGGGATTGCCTTGTGGATGACTTCGTGCACCATTAGTGTGCTTAGTGCTTTACAAGATAAAAGTCCAAATTAACCAGTAGGGCAGACCTACCAGGGTTCTCATTGTTTCTCCCATTTTGTTTTTTTTTTAATTAATTAATTTATTTATTTATTTTTATATTATGGCTGGCTCAGCCTGCCCTGGGGCTGGAGCTGGCACAGCACGTGGTGCTGGGGATTGAACCGCGGTCCTTCCAGTTCCTAAGTTTTCCTAAGCAGGTGCTTTAGACCGCTGAACCATCTTGCCGGTCCCAGTTTCTCCGATTTTGAATGTCAGTTAGCTCATCTGAGCCCTGATGAAAATGGGCCTGTTCACTGCCTGTTCCTTCAAGGCCCGTGCGCCTCCTGTGACAGTGACAGTGGCCGTGGAGGTGTCCACCAGCCCAGCCCAGCTTGTGTGTGGGGACTTAATCAAGGACATCCTGCCATGGGGATTGTAGTTTCCCTTGAGATTGGGAAGCGAGCCAGACACTGGTCTCGATGCCGCCCATCACACGCACATAACGCACAGCTCCTCTTAACCTGTTAACCTGTTTTGTTCCAGGACAAAGATGTTGCTCGACTCCAGGATTTCCAGGAGCTGGAACTGGTTCTAATGATAAGTGAGAATAATTTTCTATTCCGAAATGCTGCCTCCACCCTGACTGAAAGGCCCTGCTACAACAGGAGAGCTTCCAAACTGACATACTAACACGGCAGGGACTTTTATTACTGAGTGTTGCAACTGTGTGTCACCTTTGGTCCCAGGAAAAGCCATTGAGCCAAAAACCTTGATGACCCCGAGGGCCCCTGGTGGCACCACATAGTGTCACTAACACCATTCTGCCAAGGCAGGAAGCCCCAGCCTAACCCCCACAGCGGTGCCACGCTTCCAAGCCTCTTGGTGCACAATAAGCCTAGCCCTTGAAACCGAGCAGCTGGGACGTGGTCCAGAGGGGCCCCCGGGAGCATCCCTAGCCAGCGTGCTCGCCTGTGCAGGGGAGTGTGCTGGGGCTCAGAGCGGGGCCCGTATCCCGCCCCGTGTGCACACTGCTGCCCTGGGACATGCTCAGGACGCCCCTGAAACGGAACCAGCGAGTGCGAAGGTCAGGGATGGCACTGGCACTGGCCGGGGGACATGTGACTGGCTGCGAGGTTTCCGCTAACGTATTTATAAATGTTACTCAGGTTAAAGTATTTAAGAACACAGTTACCTAATTGTAAATAGGCTGTTAACCAAAAGAGCTCCCCTCCCCTCCTGCCCCTCGGTGACCCCTCAGCCTGCTTCTGTCCCGTCGTCTCTGCGTCGTCTCCCCATCACCGTCACTAGAGGGCTCTTGGGCACTTTCTGAAGGAGCCACCGCTGCCCACGACTGAGGAGACTCCTGTCACGGCCGCTTAGCTGCACTGCTGGAGGAGAGCACAAACGCTGCCGGTCCTGCTACCACCCTCACCTCCCACTGGGAGGGCGAAGCAATTTTTGAGCTTGAATCTGTTGCCATTTTAAAGGTTATTGTGGGAAACTAAGCTAAAGGAGTTAGCATCTTTATTTTTGTATCACAGATAAAGGTTATTTTGAAATTATTAGGATTTTTACACAGCTCTGGAATCTGTTGCTTTTGTAAACCAATTGTTTGACCTTAGGGATGCCCCTCAACTCCCCCACCGTCCACTCAGGGAGACCAGTTGTGAGTCTCCCAGACCTAAACGAGGGCAGGAGCAAACAGCTCGCCAAACTCCTAAGCATGCTGTAAGAGTTGTTCTCAAGAATGCATTCAAGGATTCTCTCCCCCTTCTTCAGTGTCATTCACATTACAGGAGAAGCCAGTGTCTTGCTGAAGCCAACAGCTTAGCCTTAGAGCTAGGAGCCCAGACAGACGCCTGGGAGAGCAGGCCAGAGCCTGCTGGGGAGAAGCAGCCCTGCTGTCTTAAGGAGCTCTTCCCATAGTGCCTATAGTTTCCAAAGAAGCGAAACTTCCTGTTAGTTTTGTTAGTATTCCGCAGTTAGCAAGAACATGCAGAAGGTGTCCCGGAAGAGACTGCCGTGCTGAGGTAATGGCTTCCTGCTGCCACCTGAATGCCACTGGAAGCTGAGGTGCTCTCCCAGGCCAGTTGCTCCTGACACTCTGTAGTGACTTAATTATGTCCCACCCCACAGCTCCTGCTGGTGACTTGCTGGCCCTGGGAGTGAAGATTGCTTGTCACCCTGTCCTCTCTGGGGCTTTGAGGAAGAACCTGCCCCTGTGTCCCGTCCAATCAGAACTTACTTTATCTAGATGTAGTGACGTTTTTATTCCCTTTGCTTTGGAAAAAAAAGTCACAATTTACTAACACAATGAAGTGTGGGTCACTCCTGGAAGAAATAAATTCAGTTTTAACTCATGTCTGAATTGCTGAGGTTCTACACTTTGAGCCACCTTGGTGGATTGAGACTCTGGGGCCACTAGGAGGCCAGAGGGGTCCCCAGGGCTTCCCTGGCCCTGGCAGAGGACTGGTGTCCCAGTGAGAGCTGGGGTGCCCAGCTCTACCTGCTCGCCTCACCCTAGTCAGAGTTGCTGGCAGAGGGAGCCGACCCAGGTGCAGAGAGGTAAGTTGAGTGTCTTAATCTATGCATTCAGAGAAATATTTTTATACGCTTTGTGTAATTTCTAACGAGGACCTTTTGTTAGCCTTGTTAACTGAGCTCACCCCTCTCCACCGAGTATTTAGAGCATGTGTTCACACCATGTGTAAACGTTCCTATAAGACTGCGTTGCTAACTCTTGAATCAACACGGCACATGTTATTAAAGGTAATTGTTAACTGACCCGGCCAATTCTCTTTCCATTTGGCTTCCTAAATAGCTTTATCCTTCTAATCACAGGGGTTTGGATTGCTGCATGGGACCTGGTGCTTGGAGGAGGAATCGCAGGGTCCTCCTTGCCCAGGCCTCCACGCAGCCTGCAAAGGTGCTCGAGCCCTTGTCAGCAGCACCTGGGGACAGATACTTGATGTGGCGTTTTCCTCCCAGTTCCCGTGGTTGCTTTTATTTCCTGGAGTAGCTGAGCTGGCTCCATGGCGGTTATCCCCTATTCACCACATTTGCTGATTATCCTATTTCCTGGACAACTGTGCCTCTTCCTTTGGGCTGTCAGCACCTGTCAGGGCTTCAGTGAGCTCCAGGGCGAGCCCCTAGACAGGAGAGGAAATGCAGCCTCACACCTCAGATCCTCAGCAGAGAGGTACCCAGCGATCTGCTGTCCTGTTGGTTCAGGCCAGCTCGCCTCACAGAGCAGACGTCACGCCAAATTGGCCTAATAAATCAGAGCTGAGCAGAGACCTTTTCTTAGCTCCAAGGAGAGGCAGAATAATTTGGGCATTTGTGCTTTCAGACTTGCTTTATCACCAGGATGGAAGTCGCATTCTATTTCCCCATAAACATTCCGGGCAGAAACAGCCTGCCAAAAAAAATGCGATTAACCTTTAACAAATGGCCCTGCAGCACAGGCCAACCCAGAGCACAGAGGAAAAAAAACATCAAAGGGGTCATCTCCACATGGGCAAACCACTTAGGGTGGGGAGAAGGAACCACCATCACCCACCAGAACAGCCCCCGGAAGGAGGTACAGGAGAGTGAGGCAGGACCAGGAGAGCAGAAAGGTGGAGATGGTGACAAAAGAAAGCTCTATTTCAAATTGAAGTCCTGCTGCCAGCAGGACCCTGACCTGTAGGAAACAAATACACGTTGGCTTGTTGGGAAATTAAATCGAAGGCAGGCCTGGAAAGGCACACCTGTAATCCTAGTACTCTGAAAGGCTGAAGCAGGATTGCAAGTTTGAGCCCAGCCTGGGGAACTCAGAGAGACCTTGTCCAGAAATAAAAGAAGAAAGGGCTGGAGATGTGTCCCAGTGCAGTGGCCCTGCTTCCGTCCCAGGATGTACTGCAAAATTAGAAATAATAACCACCTCCCTACCTCCTTTGCTGGCCTGACCCGCAGGAAGGAATGGCTCTGGGCTTTCCCCACATACTCCTTCCTGTGGGACTGAAACAGTGAGTGACCAGAGGCCTCAGGGACCTGTCACAAAGCAGCAACAGGAGCCCCATGCCCTCCTCAGCTCCCAGAGAAGCAGGAGCAGCGAGTGTTCTCAGCGGCTTTTCCCAGAGGCCTCAGGTCAGAATCCAGGGCCCTTATTTCTCACCTCTTCATGGTATCTGCACAGCGGAGCAGAATAGCTGGCAATTACCCAGTGAATTTGGGCTGCAAAGACTGTGTTTCCAGCCAAAAGCTTTGGGTCCAAACTAGTAGGGCGACCACAGCCATGCAGACGGCCTTTCCCATTTCTCCCCGCCTCTTCTGAATGCCCCAGTCCCTGAACTCTGTGTACAGGCAGAAAAAGGTGACCTCAGGGGTGTTTGTCACTGACCAAAGGGCTTGACTCCCTTTGGCATTGTTTTCAGATGCAGCACCCTAGAACAAGACTCTGTTCCCAAGAGGGCCTGACCTGGCAGCCTTCCATTCCAGGAGGGAAAAGCTTTATTTTCATTTTTATTATTATTTTAAATAACTATTTATTTACTTGGTACTGGATCTTGCTAAGCAGCTTGGACTCGTAGTGATCCTCCTGTCTCAGCCTTCCCAGTGCTGGGATTACAGGCATGTGCCACCATGCCTGGTTTGGGAGCCGGCTCAGTGATTTGGCATGCAGTATCAGGGGTGGAACCTGGGTTCCTGTGCTTGCGAGACAGGCACTTAGACCACTGAGCCATCTCCCCAGCCCAGGAAAAACTTTATTAAACAATACTTTAGAAAATAACAATTAGAAATAGAGAGAGGATCACCCCATGGAATGATTGCCCAAAAACAGTGCAGTGCAGAAATTACACTAGACTGGAGCTCCCGGGCTGTGGCTGCGGACCTCGCATCCTCTTGGGCATCACTTCCTTGATTTCTGTGGGAAACGCCTTCCAGAGACATAGTCTCATGCAACCCCCTCTTGCCATTGAATCTGTCCTTCAGACACATGGTATCATTTCCCTTCCAGGAAATCCTGGGAATATACTTTAGGCAAGTCCTGCATCCTTGGCCATCCCATAGAAGATGCCTTTAGCTGCGATGAGGTTGGTTGGAGAATCAAATTCAGCTACTACGCCCCTGTCCAGGACCAGGACCCTAGGCAGGAAAGGCAAGCACACGGTTGCGTCTGCGTCAGTCGGGCTCCCTGGGCGCTGGCTCCTCAGCCCACCCATGTCATCAACTCTCCGACACCTCCGTGTGCCTCACCTGCACACTTGCCGGCCTGGTTATTTTAGCCCTGCTCTTAGCTCTCCCTGCAAATGAAGCCGTTTCTGGGATCAAACATAAGGTGCTATTCATCTTTGCTATCCTGGGCTCCAAACCTCCTCCCTAATGAGCCTTCCCGCTCCACAGTCACCAGACTACAGCAGGCTGTGCGCAAGGAGCCCCAGGCCTGTGCACTGGGCCCTGCGCATGCACCTGCTTTGTGCCGGTGACAAAGGCACACGGCAGGAAACTGGCTGCAGTGAGGCCAGGGCTGGAATCTGGGGCTCGGGCTGCAGATCTGGCTGCGGCTGGGGCGGGTGCCCCACCCACATGCACAGGCAGGCCCAGGCTGGGCGTTAGAATGCAACACAGCTGGCACTGCCCAGGTGAGGCACGAGGACCCCTGCCTGCAGAGATACTGCCGAATGGCTCCCCACTGCAGGGTCCCCAGAAACCGTGCAGAGAATAGTCTATACATAGTGAGACTGTCCCCAAAAGCCAGTCTCCAGTGGCTTCCCCTGGCTCTCAGGCATGCCAGGTCCCCAAGATACAGCCAGCAAGCCTGTTGGTCTCCTCTCTGCCCCTGGCCCCGTGTGTTCCTGGCTTCATAGTATGTGCTGTCCTCTCTTGGAAGTTTCCAGCTCCATCCCTTCCTCATCACCCCAGTCACCTACTGGCTGGTGCTGCCTTTTCTCAGGAGAATAAATGCCCTCGTCACCCATATGGCCCACACTCTCAGACCCCTGCCTCTTTCCCAAGAATTTCTAGTTTGCAACATGACTATTTGATCCGTTTTTGCCTGCCATACCCATTGAATGAACTCTGAGGCCCTGAGGTAGGGCTGTCTCCTACTCTAGGGCTGCTGGGAAGGAACCCACTTGGGTTAGCTGGGAAGGGGTCCTATTGGGCTCCTGGGAGCCAGGAGCCTTTCCCCACCTGTTGGTAGTCCCGTGTCATTGTGTTTCTTCCCCTGTGTCCAGGTAGCCCTGCTCTGCGCGCGCCCTCGTCATTCCTTAGGGTGCCCCCCACCACTCCAGGCCCACCTGGTGTAGTCCATGATTGTGTTGAGCCGGTGGGCGATGGTCAGCACAGTACAGGTCTCGAACTGGGTGCGGATCGTGGCCTGGATGAGGTCATCTGTCTCCAGGTCAATGGCGGCTGTGGCTTCGTCTAGAACCAGGATGCGGCTCTTGCGGAGCAGGGCTCGAGCCAAGCATACCAGCTGCCTCTGGCCCACGCTGGGAGAGAAGCGGGCAGTTCTGGCTGGGTGCCCCACCTGGCTCCCCTTGCTCCTGGACCCCTTCTGTCACCACTCTTTCCCAGCAGCCCAGGACTGGCCTTCCGTCTCACCCCTCCCATTTCCACCTCAGCCTAGCCCTCCTGGGATCCAGAGTAGAGATTCAGACCCCCAGGGGTAATAAGGGGTCTGGGGGATGCATAGACCCAGGGGAGGCACCACTGTGAAACCTCTGGCCCGTTTCCGGCGCCCAGCCTCCACTTCCTGTGCTTCCCTTCCCACTCCTCAGCCTGTGCCCTGATGCTCCCCGGCTTTCCTCCATCAGTCACTTACACCTCAGAACATGCTCGAATTGTTCCACCTGGACGTTTGCCTAGAAGCTACACTATGCCTGAGCCACAGTGACACCTCGTCACACCTCCTATCCCCGTGGGAAACAGGCAGGGAAGGCACAGGGAAGGGGGGCCCAGAGCACTCCCCGTGTTTGTTCCCAGAGGCACAGCTTAAGCCTCCTGCCTGGGACATCAGAGGCAGTAACAAAGCAAGGCTGTGTTCCCAGCCACAGAGGCCACAGCACCCCCACTCCCAAGGACAGTCCCTCAGCCCTTCCCAGAGGGGTGAGTCACCGCAGGCACGGAGAAGGCCGGCCTCCCGCGCTGGCCCCGTCCCGAAGCTAATGAAGGTTTTGGCAGCAGAGTGAGCACCCAGCTAGCACTCGGGCTGATTTATGGGGGGCTGGCACGGGATGCAGGTTATACTTAAAGCTGCCACAGGACTGGTGGCAGCCAGGGAGGAGGGGAGCGAGCCTGTCTCCCATTCTGGCCTGTGGGGGCTGCAGGGATGCGCTGGGAAAGGGCTGGCAGTGCCAAGGCCAGGAGACAGCCCCGGGGTGGGCGAGGACCACACTGTCCCAGCTTCCCAAGTGAGTGGTCTCACGGGGCTGCGGTGGGTGTGAGCACCTAGCAAAGGCTTGGGACAGAGCCAGGGTCCCCGCCCTGCCCTGGCACAGGATTTCATACCATGGAGCCTCATTCCTGACCCACACAACTGCAGTAATGATTAAGCGAGAGGGGGGTGGCCCCAGGACTGTGGACACGGCCAAGTGCAGAGCAAATGTAGAACTCTTTGTTTTCATTTTTGAGGTCTGGGGAAGGTCTATGAGGAGGGACTGAAGGTGAAAATGAAAATGAAGAGAGCTGGGAGTGTGGCTCATTAAGAAGGTGACAGGTGGCGTGCGTGAGGGCCTGGATCCTGGTACTGCAGAAACTACAGAGAGAGAGAGACAGAGACAGAGAGAAACAGAGAGACAGACAGAGAGAGAGACAGAGAAGAGAGACAGACAGAGAGACAGAGGGAGAGACAGACAGACAGAGACAGAGAGATAGAGACAGAGAGAAACGGAGAGACAGAGACAGAGGGAGAGAGAGACAGAGACAGACAGACAGACAGACGGAGAGAGAGACAGACAGAGAGAGAAAGAGAGAGGGAAAGAGAGACAGAGAGAGGCAGAGAGAGACAGACAGAAGACAGAGAAAGGGAAAGAGATACAGAGATAGAGAGACAGAGACAGAGACAAAGAGAGACAAAGACAGAGACAGAGGGAGAGAAGCAAGGAAGACGGGAGCGCCAGGAACAGCTTGTGTTTCGCGGGAGCTCATCCAAGCTAAGGCCCGTCATCTCCCTGAAACGACCTGAAGTCACCCACACTGGCCATGCATGGCACGGGCACCCCATGGGCTCCCTGGGCGAGGCTGCTATGGGAAGTGCGCCGGCCGTGCCGGGTTTCACACTCCCACGGAAAGGCGCAAAATGGCTCTAACGGCTTTGGTAAGATGATGTGCTGACATGATAATATTTTAGATACACTGGGATACATAAAATACACTTTTACAATTTCTTTCATCGATTTTCCATTTTTCTTCTTCCTCCTTCCCTCTTTTCCCCTTTTCCTGCCTTCTTTCTTTCTTTCCTTCCGTTTTATTAAAAGGCAGAGTCACACTACGTATCCCAAGCCAGTCTTGAAGCAGTGCTCTTATCTCAGCCTCCTAAGGAGCTGGAACTACGGGCATGAGCCGCTCCACCCACCCCAATCTCTTTCTCTTTTTTTCTGTAAATGTGGCTATTAGAATAGATCATAATTACATATATTTGGCTCCCATTATACCTTTATTGGGCAGCGCAGTGTGAGGAGGCGTGGACTATTATTATCCCTACTGTAGGGCAATAGAGCAAAGGAAGGGACACAGAGCTTGAGCAACCTGCCCCACTCGCACCATGTCGCACAGCCGGGGACGCAGCTCAGCAGTAGTGTGCTGACCAGGCCCGCAGGAGGCCCCGAGTCCTCTCCCCAGAACCAGGGGGAAAAGTCACACAGCTGACACAGGCCTAAGGAGCTCCATCTTTAGACTTGGTGAGAGTGACTCCTAGCCAGATGTGGTGGCGCACGCCTGTCCTCCCAGCACCCGGGAGGCTGAGGCAGGAGTACCCTTGTGAGCTGGAAGCCAGCGTGGGCTACACCATGCGCGCAAGGTCAGCCTGAACTTCCTATTGAGACCCTGTCCTTAAAACAATAAAAATAAAACGAAAAGGCCCCTATGCAGCCCTGGCTCAGACAGGAATGGGGAGGGGAAGAGAGGAGTTGCCAGGACTCTGTGTCACTTTAATCCCAGGCCTTCCAGCACCCACAGGGACCCCAGGAGGGCCCCAGGCCAGAGGGTTACCTGAGATTCTCCCCAGCCTCGTTGCACTGGAAATCCAGGCCCTCGGGCTGGGACTTCACAAAGGAGTGCAGGTGGGACAGCTCCAGGGCGCTCCAGATGTCCGCATCCGAGTATCGGCCGAAGGGATCCAGGTTCATGCGTAGGGTTCCTGAGAACAGGATGGGTTCCTGGAGATACGACAGGGCCTGAGAGGGTCAGCTCCGGCCCCACAAGGCACCCTGGGCCCCAAGCACAGGGCACAGAGGGGAGTGAGGGCAGCAGTGTCCCCACTCTCTCCCCAGTTGTCCCAGAGGAAGAGAAAATGGCCTGGGGGAGAGTGATAAACCCCAGCTTCGCTAATCACTAAGTCCTCCGCTAGCGCAGGAGCCAGAGCCACTAATCTCACTCCAAAGTGTCCAGTCGGCAGAAATACATACACCACGGAGCCAGGAAAAGCACCAGTAATCCTGAGCCTTGCAAGCGGAAGGCCAAGATACAAGATCTGGGGACGAGCGGCTGGAGGGGCGCTTGCTCCTCCCCGTTTGCTGGTCCAGGGCCGGGTGGCTCCTGGGTAGCCCAGTTTGCTGCTATGGGCTTTGGTCCCTCTCTAGCGTCCAAGGGCAGTGGCTTGGTCCTCAAGCTGCAGAACAGGGGGGAGCCCCCACCCCGACACTGCTGCCCTCACTCCCCTCTGTGCCCTGCACGGGGCTGACTGTGGCAGGCTCGCACCTGGGGGATGATGGTCAGCTGAGAACGCAGGTCGTGGAGCCCGATGTCTGCCACATTGAGGCCGTCGATGAAGATGTCACCCTCTGCTGCCTCGAGGATCCGGAACAGGCAGAGGGTCATGGACGATTTGCCAGCTCCAGTACGGCCCACAATGCCCACCTATGGGAGTGTGCAAGGGGCTGTCAGGGGAAGGCTGGGGGCACACGGGCAACTCCAGGTCTCCCCTGTGGCAGAGGTGGTCCCCAGGCGTGGGTACCTTCTCACCACCATGCACACGAAGACTCAGGTTCTTCAGCACCAGCTCCAGGCCAGGTCGGTACCGCACAGAGTAGTTCCGGAACTCTACCTCCCCATGCGGGGGCCAGTCCTTGGGGGGGCGGCTGCCCTCCACCACCCAGGGGGCCTGGCAGAGAGGGCATGGGGTCTCAGCAGGGTGGCCCCCTCCCTACCTCTCTGTCAAGGTCCCCTTTTGTCTCTTCTTCGCAGAGCTGGGGATCAAACCCAGGGCCTTGTCCTAGCTAGGCAAGTGCTCCACCACTGAGCTACACCCCAGTCTTAGCTCTCTGACTTGTTTTCTGACCCCAGGGCCTTTCCCCTGAACTATGTGCCCAGCCCCTTTTCTTTATTATTTAACATTTTGACATTCCCCAGGTTGGGATTGAATTTGTGATCTTCCTGCCTGGGCCTCCTGGAGTGGAGGGCTCCGAGGGCTGAGGGCTCCGGGCTCCTTGCCACCTCTCTGACTTTTTTCCTGCAGAGTTGCTCTAGTGCGTCCCGTCCTGTCCCCTCCTGCTTCTCGTTCCCCGTGCTCCTGAGTGCTGCCCAGCTTTCCCTAGCTGCTCCTTTCCTCACCTTAAACCATACACCGTTACTAAACAGGACCCAGCCCCAGGCAGTGGGACATGGATGTTCCCAAGGAGACAAAGTTCTTGCCCCTGGAGGTCCCACTCTAGCCCAGGTGCTAGAATACATAAGCAACTCTACGTAATGTGGAGATCAGTGGAAGCCGGGCTGCCTTGGGCTGGTCAGGGTGGGCTTCCTGGAGGAGCTGCTATTGAGTAAAGCCCTGCAAGGAAGGACAAGGCATATGGGCACCTGGGCACCAGCACAATAAGTGCAAAGACCTGCAGGTGTGTTCTGAGGCACAGCGACAGAGGTGAGAAGCAGCAGGCAGAACCAGCGGGTGACCCATGGTGAAGGGACTCATGGGCCACTTTCAGGCCTAAAGCTTTACTGCAAGCAAGATGCAGAACCATCAGCGCCAAGCACAGAGAACCAGCAAGATCTGGTGCATTTTGAAAGGAGGAATGACAGGAGGTATGAACCGGCTGCAGGAGGAAGGACAGC
>PVKN010014822.1:8652-18996 GCA_004027915.1 Capromys pilorides
ACTGGCTTCATTTTTAACTCTGTAAAAGCCTTTTTTTTTGTAGTCAGGGACTGGGTTTTCGCTAAAGCCCATTTCTGGCTCCCTATGGGTGTGCTATATATCCTTGAGTGATGGTGCAACAAAGAGTGGGTGCCCCTCAGAGAGAAGCCATTACGATGCCTACCTGGCTGCAGGCACCCCTTGCAGGGACTTAGGCATAACTTAGCTAAGAATGGTGGGAGGCCTCTGTTATGCCATAATTCGATCACCGTGGGAACGCAGGTGAAGGCTTCATCAGCCATCAAAACCCATGCTTCCGGGTCTTGGTACATGGATGAGCAGCCTGTAGCCTACGCTGCCCATCCCACTCATGAGTTCATTTGAGCAGAGGTTAAACATTCCAACCCCCTTCCCCCGAGTAGGGCCCTGACTAATGAGAGTTGATCAGACTCCCCTTCTGCTCAAGCTGGTCAGCACTGATGGACTAATTGGGGTGTCCGCTGGGGTCTTACCAGAAGCAGGCAGGCAGGCAAGCAGGCAGGCAAGCAGATAGACAGGCAGACAGACAGACAGACAGACAGCATCCTTCTGCCTTTGGGGCCCAATGTGAGCTACTTGATCTGGAAACCAGAAATTCTCCTCCAGACCTCTGAGGGACTCAAGAAAACTCATGGAAGTACCTTCCCATCAGGTCCTGGAGAGGTCCTTGCTCCATCCAAGATGGCCACAACTGGTGACAAAGAGGCCAGAGGGGTCAATCTTCCCAGCTGCTATAGCAAGCAGAAAAACCAAGACAACACCCAGGATTTGAAGGCAGATTTATGTAACATCAGATGGGCACTGACTAGGAATCAATTGACAATTCAAGATGTCAGGTCCTAGGACTAGGGAGATAGCTTAGTAGGATAAGCGCTTGCTTGGCAAGCACAAGGACCTGAGTTCAATCCCGAGTTCCACCAAAAAAAAAAAGTCATGTCCTGGGGCCTTGCAGGTTAGCTCAGTTGCTTAAACTGCCTGCTTGGACAAACACAGGCACAGGGGACCGTGGTTCCATCCCCAGCTCCACATGCCACACCAGGCTCACTGTTAAGGCAGGGAGCCAGCCCCTACCACCAGCTCCCCACTACCACCACCACCACCCCACCCCCGCAAAAAAAAAAAAAATCCTTCAAAATGTCAGGTCCTAAAGTCTCAGGGAGGTAGGATTTTATGGGGGCTTGCAAGGGGGAAATATAGACAAAGAATACTTGGCTGTCTTTGATAGGTTCTTACAATAAGGATCATAGGGCCCCAGCTATGGGCCAGTGACCAGCCATTTCTAGGAAACAGAGTAAATGGAGCAGAAACTATTACCTGGACAACTAAGAAACAGGTATACTGGCTTGTGGTGGGGGTGGGGGACGGGGAGATACGGGTATATTTTGTGTTTCAATAGAAAGCTAATCTAGGAGAGTAGGGGACATCAGAAAACGAATACACATAGGCTGGCTGGCTCACTAGCTTGCTTGCTTGCTTGCTTGCTTTCCTTCTTTCTGCATTTAGTACAGGGTCTCACTACACAGACTAGAGTGGTAGTGATCCTCCTGTCTTTTTAGCCACCCAAGCACTGGAATTGTAGGTATGTGCCACCACACCCAGTCTCAGTCTCTGTCTCAGCTCACCTGGGCATGGGGATGGCACGGCACTTCAGGAATCAAACCCTGGTCCCTGCACCTGCCTAAGCAGGCACTTTAATCTGCTGAGCTATCTGGCCAGTCCTTGACACCTGGTTGTCATCCTCAGCTCTTTTTTATTTAGAACAAATGATTTCTCCCATCCCCCATTTGATACTTGGATATTGTCACCATCTGATTGGCTCTCTGGCTAACTTTGACCCTGGGCACCTCTGTCTTTGTTCTTTTTGGACTCTTGATTCCTTTCTGCCCTTTTGAGATAGATAAGTATAGGGTGTGTGTATGGGGAAGACCTCCTAGAAGGGCAGCTTAGAATTAGAAATTAAAGGGGACATGTGTGTATTGGTGCAGTGGTACAGTAATGTGAAAGTCAGGTTGACTTTGGCCCTATAATCCTTATTGTATTACTGTCAGGTTGACAGTAATGTGAAAGTCTGCTATATATAGAATATATAAGTGTGTGTGTGTGTGTGTGTGTGTGTGTGTGTGTGTGTCTGTGTGTGTCTGTGTCTGTGTCTGTGTCTGTGTCTTTTGCATAGTAAATAAGAGTCCTTAGGTGATTGCCCTTTGCTCCTTTGTATTTTATTGGTGATGAGGGCTAGTTAACCCTGGCCTCTCATGCTCCTGGCTATATCTGTTTTGTCTGTCAACTATTTCTGCTAAAGTCTTGTTGTTGTTGTTGTTGTTGTTGTTGTTATTGTTGTTATTGTTGTTGTTGTTGTGGAGGACCACCTAAGCAGCTCTCCTTGAAAGAAGAGCTACTGTCGCCATTTTGGCTGAGCCTGATCCTATTTCTTTGTATTAATAGGTACAGAGCTGGCTAGGACTTCTTTTTATCTTTTCAATTGGCCTTAGGCATTGTATGTTGGGCTAGCTTAGGTGCTGATGGTGGTTTTTGAAGGTGGCATGCGTGTTCCCCTGATAACCCACACCTGCTGCTCTTTAATATGACCCAGGTCGAGACAGAACCAAGAGCCAGTGCTCCATGCTGCCAGCTGGGATCAGGCCTAGAGATACAGGCTATGACTTCCTGGAGCTTGAAAGATTACACAGATCCAAAGCACCAGACCCCTGAAAAACATTATATTCTTTCTCAATAGCATAATACAAATTACTTTCTGTGCATATGCCAGAGGTAAATACAGGCCACCTACCTAGCTCAGCTCACAGTACTCACCTTCTTCCCACAATTCTCATTCCTCTTCAAGTCACTCCTCCTCCACTGAATAACCCTGGTGTGGCCTTGCAACACCCTCTTTATTCCAGAAAGCCATCTTTGTGACTGGACTTAAGGCCTCTTGGCTCCCCATTAATTATAAATATATTTTAATGTCTTTCACCATGGGTTGCACTGGAAGCGGTAGATTGGAACTAATTTGGTGGGATTCCAATAACATATCTTTGGGATTACAAACATCAACTTTTTGGACTGAAACAAGAACCAGGAGGGGACTCTAACAGTTGCTGTGGTTGTTGTTTTAGTTTGCTTTGGTGATTTAATACTGCAAATTGAACTCAGGACCTCTCACTTGCCAGGCATGTGCTGCACCACTGAGCTATATCCCAGTCCTAAATTCTTACATTAATTGTGTTAACTGGCACCTTGCCAGAGCTGGTTTCACTCTCCTTTCTTTGTCTTTATCTTTCTAATTGTTGGAGTTTAATTGCAGAGCAAAAGCTCCCTTCAGTAAGATTTCCTTTTAATTTTTTAATACAGCTTAATGAGGTTCTATTTTATCCTTTTTTCTGCCTCTGTCCTTACACTACCTGTGATAGGCAGCTTTCCATCACTACAACAAACACCTGACATAATCAGCTTACAAAAAGAAAAAGGTTCTTTTAGATGATAACTTCAGAGGCTTCAGTCTCTGATCTGTTGGTCCTGTTGCTTTAGACCCACGGCACCACACCACAGTAACAGTGGGGCGGAACTGCTCACCCATGGGTGGAAGCAAAGGGAAAAAAAAGCAGAAGGGGCTGAGGAGTTGTTGCTGCAATGGGTCTGAAGGCCCCTAAGGCTGAAATAAATTAACCCACCCTCTTAAAATATGCATGCAGATTTACTGACCCTCATCACTGAAAAAGAATTTTCAGGCTTGAGCCCCATCTAAAGTAAGAGGCATGAGAAGGATTTACTAGAGGTAGATATAGGCTCATTGAAAGTGGACAGCAGGTGCTCAAAGAAATGGGGCACAATACAGTCAGGAACTAGGAATCTTCTATGTATTTGGGAAGGTGGAAATCTGTGAAATTTGATGATCTCTAGTCTTAATCTTATCCTTAGTCTCAGGCTTGGGTGGCTGGGGTCTTGGGAAGAGGATGGCCACCTGTATTAGTTAGGGTTTTACTAGAGAAACAGATATAACACAAGATGTACAAATGTACAAGAAATTACAAGATTGGGTTATGATGGTCAACTGCAAAGTTGGATGAGGAAGCATACAGAGGGAGTCTGCACACCTGAGACTTAAGGATTCCGTATCAAGGTCTGATGCTCACTGCGGTGTTCTGTGTAAGTGTCTATCAGTTGGCTGATGAGTCTGCTACAGAAGGCTGAGGAGTCTGTGATGGAAGCTGAAGAATCTGCAACAGAAAGCTGAAGGATCCAAGCAAGAGGCTGAAGAATCTGCGCTAGGAGTCAGGAGATGATGCCCAAGCTGACAGCAAAGACTGAAGTTCCTCTGAGGAATTGGAACATCAACTCTTTTCTCAATCCCTTTATGACCTTTTTGTGCTGAGTCACTCTCCTGCGTGGTGGGGCCTCCAGTTCAGGGCCCCCATGGCCCAAGGTGTGGAACCACAGAGGTGATCCAGCCAAGTCGACACAAGGTATCAACCACTACACCACCCCTATGAGATACATAGTGATCTACTCTAAGGGAAATCCCCAAATGGTAGGCCCTTCATGTATAGAAGGGACCATTTCCAAGGAAAAGGAATGGACAGACCTGTTTGCAACTGTGAGTTGCCCAGGTTTGCTGGTTTTTGAGGAAAGGGAAACATGTAAATAAACAAGGATTACACTTAGAAACTGCAGTTTTTCTTTATGGTTTTTCAAAACTCAATGTCCTTGTCTCTTTTCTACCTAGTTCTACTTCTCTCCATACTTCTTTCCAGAGCACACTGCAATGACTCAAAGACCTGTACCTCTCAAAGTCAGAATGTTGGCACATAAGGCTGCAGGGACATAGAGGATCCATGCTATGGCATCACCTGCTGCTCTCTGCCACTCACAACACAACACACATAAATAAATATTTTTCCTGGGGCCGGCGAGATGGTTCAGTGGTCTAAAGCGCCTGCTTAGGAGGGCTCAGGCGACTGCGGGGACTGCAGTTCGATCCCTGGCACCACATGCTGCGCCAGCGCTACCACCAGGGCAGGCTGAGCCAGCCACAAAATGAATAAATAAAGAAACAAACAAACACAACAAGCAAACAAATAAATAAATAAATAAAAATTTAAAATATATATATATATATATATATATATATATATATATATATATTTCCTTTCGCAGTCTTAAGCTCTGGTTTTTCTCTACTACTAAAGCCATCTGTCTTAACCAGACAGATTATGGGAACAGCTGACAGGCTGTAATAAAATTATAGCATATATGCAGCATTAAAAGTCATGATTTCAGCCTTTTCATCTTTCCTTTTCTCTAAAACCTTACCAAACACACAAGAAGCCACCCAGGAGGATCCCTAGTCTTTCCAGGAGAATGGGGACAGCAGATGGTGTTATGCTGCAAAACTCCCCTTCTAGCGCATATGGGTATCATGGTGCACATCTGTAGCCCCAGCACTCAGGAAGCTCAGGCAGGAGGATTGATGCAAGTTGGAGGCCTGCCTGGGTTAAATAGTGAATTTCTTAATTACTCTTCTCTCATTGCTGGGACAAATACCTGACACACAAGCTTAGGGAAGGAAAGGTTTATTTAGCTCACAGTTACTGGAGGCTTCATAGTTTAAAGCAACCTGAATTATATAGCACGACCTCAAGGCACTGCACCACTGTGTCCAGGATGATCCGCTTCATACCTCCAAGAGAGGTCACCAGGCCTGGGGATCGGGGAGGCATATGCTGTCAGTTTAATAGTTCCCACCTCTCTGGCCCCATCCATCAAGTCCCTCCCTGGTCCTCTGGCACTGCT
The DNA here is from genome assembly GCA_004027915.1 of Capromys pilorides. Taxonomy (NCBI): domain Eukaryota; kingdom Metazoa; phylum Chordata; class Mammalia; order Rodentia; family Capromyidae; genus Capromys; species Capromys pilorides. Next base: position 14,461 of record PVKN010014822.1, read on the forward strand.
CCTCAAGCCACTCGCTTGACAGCCCTATGATTTACATCAGGCTTTCAGGGGACAGCTAGATACAAACCATAACATTCCACCTATGGACCCCCAAAGTCTCATGCACATCCCTTTGTCCAAAAGGCATTTTACTCCATCTCTAGGAGTTGCCAAAGTCCCAACAGTTTCAGCATTGCTGAAAAGTCCAAGTCCCGAATCTCCTCCAAGACCCAAGGCAAACTCTCAACTGTGAGCCCTATATAAATAAAAAACTTAAATATATCCAAGTTAAATATATCCAAAAGGTATACACAGGATACAAACCATTGGGGCCAAAACAAGTCCGAAATCCAACAGGGCAAACATTAAGTCCTATAGTTCCACACGGAACATCCGAAGTAACCTGTGGCAAATGATGAGCTCCATGTGGCTCCACCTTTACGGCACTTCTGGTGGTGGTTGTAGCTTCTATAGCCTCTCCCTTAGGCCGGCTTTGCTTCCTCCTTGCAGTTTTCCTTAGATGATCCACGTTTCTGTCTTTTCCAAACTTCTGGGGTTTCCATGGAGTAGGCTTCTCACAGCTTTACACACTGCCCTCTCAGGGGCACACTGCCTGGCCTCTCAAGCTTTCTTCTGCAACCAAGGTGGAAGCCTTAACCTCAGAATGCCTGCATTTTTGATGCACCCAAAGCCAATACCACATGGATTATGCCAAGGGCTGTTGTCAGCTGGAGCAGTACCCAGGATTCCTTCTGTCTTAACTGTAGAGGTCGATTTCTGAGCACTCTGACCCTGATTCTGAGAAACAAATTCACTATGCTGGTGCCATTCTGTCATCTGGTGTGGCCTCTGACTCCATTCTGGAACCTGATGTGGCCACTACCTACATTCTGGAACATGGGGCTCTGTGGCTTTCTCTTCAAAGCAAAGTCCCCCACCCTCGCTATTCTGAGGCTTCAAAGGACAAAAACCTGACACCTCCTGTGATGCCCTCAGGACATCTTTTCTATTCTCCTGTTCCTCCTGGGCAATGGAGATCTCAGCTCTATCTTTGCAGTCCACAGCCTTCCTGGCTCTTTCTAGCCAAACTCAAAACATTTTAAAACATTCTGCTGGGCTCTTTGCTCTTCATTCTCAACATATATTTGACCAAGAACCCCCAACTACAACCATGCTACTGATCCCATATTTGACTGCTTTGAAATTTCCTTTGAAACAGTAATCAGTCCTCCGTGTTTAATTTCAATCTTCAAGGCACTGCACTGCCATGTCCAGGATGGTCCACTCCATATCTCCAGGAGAGGCCACCAGGCCTGGGAGGGGAGAGGCACATGCTGTCAATTTAACAGTTCATGCCTCTCTGCGCCCACCCCTCAAGCCCCTCCCTGGTCCTCTGGCCCACTTGAGCTGCTCACTTGACAGCCCCATGATTTACATGAGGCTTTGAGGGGACAACTAGATACAAACCATAACAGTGAATTCAAGGCCCGCCTGAGCTCCACAGTGAGACCCTGTCTCTAAATAAATAAGCTTTTGTCTTAAAACTCAACCTGGGAAATATAGTGACTTAAAAGACCTTGTCTTAAAAACAAACAAATAAAAAGACTGCCTTTCCAGCTTCCTCACACCCACAACACATCATACATAAATAAATATTTTCCCTTTAGTCCTCAGCTCTGGCTGTCCTCTACTGCTAAAGCCATCCCATCCCTTCCATCTTAACCAGTAGACAGAGATTACAGGAACAGCTGACAAGCTATAATAAAATTTATAGCGTATATGCAGCATTAAAAGTCATGAGTTCAGTCTTTTCATCTTTCCTTTGCTCTAAAACCTTAGAAGCAGTGGATTCACACTACATACTGAGCTTTACTTATCTATTTCCCACACATCTGTATCTCTCTCTGCATCCTTTCTATAAATTGTGTAATTATCTGTCCAGTGTCACTCAATTCAGAGCACAGGAACTGCTCAGGCTGCTTACCACACCTTATCAACTGTCCTGTCATTAAATTCTGTAAATTTTACTCAGCACCAACCCTCCTCTCTCTCCTTATAAAGTTTTAATTCCAGCCTTCATCACCATTTTCCTGAAACAATTAGAATAAATCCTTAATTGATCTTCCCACCCACATTGCCACAAAAGTGATTCTGCTCACTAATGTGACCCAGTTCTTCTCATGATCTAAACTCTCATACCTGTGGGAGTGACAATAGCAATCCAAGCTCTACAGTTGAAAAGAAAGAAATCTGGAATTTACCTTCCTAAATAAAGAGAATAAATCTTAATAGAAATCTTGACTCAGGGGCTGGGGAAATAGGTCAGTGGTCTAACTACTTGCCTGGCAAGTGCAAGGACCCAGGTTTGACCCCTGGTACTGCACGCTGTGCTGACCCCACGCTAAACCAGCCACTGAAACTGAGCATGGTGGCACATGCCTATAATCTCAGCTCTGGGGAGCCTGAGAAAGGAGGATCACTACTAGGCTGAACTGCATAGTAACAAATAAATAAGATTTTTAAAAAAGAAAAAAAAAATCTTGGACTCATTCACTTCAAGAGTTACTTGGATATTGTATTTTAAATCCCTGTGTGCTGATAGCAGAGGCAGTTGAAAAAATAATCACTGAAAAACCCTGACTAGGGTCTATTTGTGAACTAATGAAATTGGGTGAAGATTTAAAGATTAAATCGTTCATGCTTGGATCTGTGCAGCATCTTAAGTTACAGCTTGTACAAGGGTTTTCCTGCCCTTTTTACAATAAAGAGATAAGGACCCCAACATCAAACTTGTTTGCTTGTGACAGAGTCTCCTTGTGTAGCTCAGGCTAGTCTTGAACTCACTATGTAGCCCAGGTTGGCCTATTCCAAAAGTTGAGATTACAGGTGTCTAACACTACCCCCAGCTCAAACTGTTGTTGTTTTTTTGATTGATTGATTGATTGATTTATGCAAGGTCTCATTATGCAGCTTGAACTCATAGATGGGATTACAGGCATGCACCACCATGCCCAGATTCAGGGCCAGCACAGCATGCAGTGCCAGAGATAGAAACTGGGTCCTTGTACTTCTTCGGCAGGAACTTAGACCACTGAGCTACATCCCCAGCCCAGCTATCTCCTGAATCCCTCAAACTGTTTTATTCCTCACATAAAAAGCAAGTCTAGCTCCCTCCAAGATGGCAGCAGGTGGTGGTGATGTGGCAGGACCTGGACAAGTGGAGTGAAGATGTGGTCCTGTAGACAGAAGGAGCCTGGACAGTGACACACGCTGAAAGCACTACAGGACTATCATAGCTCATGATGACTCTGAGAAGGAAGAAGATTACTTTGGTGGTGATCACAACTTTGAGAACATAGGACTTGCAGCTAGCCAAAGCCAGTGAGAAAAGAGATGTTCTTACAAGGATTTCTTAAGGGAAGAGGAAGAGATCACTGCTCAGGTCAGGAATTATTCCCAGAAAAAGTTAAAGGGTAGTGAGCTGTGCTTCTTTGGGATGGACGCATACAAGAAGAAGAGAAAGCACTCCCCCGTCGACTACCACCATGGAGGACAGTGGTTCTTGTTCTGAATGCCGATAAACCAGTGTGAAGAAGGAGATGTGGAGAGCTGGTATTATGGAGGCTTCAGCATAGAGCAACAGTCTTCATTTGTGATACACAGACATTTCTTCTTTGGAATTGGCGCAAAAGTAAATGAAAAGATCCAGTCTACAGGCCACTGGCACAGCCATAGACTTATTGAAAGCAATCACTTCCACACTGGCAGCCAGCACCAAGCACCCCAGAAAGGCAGGGGAGAAGTTCTTTGGCTCCTCAAGCCACTCAGGGAGTAAGTGGGAGCACCACAGGAAGAAGGGCAGCGTCAGAGGCAGGGAACCCTCCCCCCCATGTCAGCTCCCACAAATCCATGAAAATGAAGCCACTCTATGTGAACACAGAGACCCTGGCCCTGTGTGAGCTTAAAGGCCTGAGGATAAAACTGATTCTTTCACCAAAAGAGAAAGGAAGCAGCTCTGTGAAGGAGGAGTCTTTCCAGTACCCTCAACAAGCAGCTGTGAAAAACATCCTCCAAGAAGTCAGCTTGGGATGAGCAGGGGGCTGTGGTCTTAGGACATGAGTTCCAGAGTTTGCTGAAAAGAGCCCAGAAGAAGCACAAATCATTCTCAGACAGGCACTTGTCACCTGGCCCTGAAGGCTGTGGACCTGAAGCTGCCCATGCCCAGATGCCCACAACACCAGTCTCCACTTTCAGGACTTGAACCAATTCTGGTGGAGTCAGACTCATCCTCTGGTGGAGAGTTGGAGGCAGGCAAGTTAGTGACAGATGATTCTTACTGGGAAGTCGAGAAGAAAAAAAAAAAGGAAAAGGAAAGCAAAAAAGAAAAAGAACAAGGAGAAGCATAGAGACAAGAGGCACTCCAAGTCCAGGAGAAGCTCGGGGCTGCCTGCTGCCGCTGTGGGTGACATCATGGTAATGCCCTGTCCTCCTCCCAGCATGACCTACACTGGGGGTGCTGCTACCCCTGTCCCAACAACTCGGAACCTCCTAACAGAG
>PVKN010014823.1:0-18887 GCA_004027915.1 Capromys pilorides
ATCTTCAGAAAAATGAACTCCTAGGGTTTAAAGACCTACATGTACATCTGAAGTCTTAAAACTTCTAATTGAAAACACAGGGGGAAAGGTACTTGACTTTGGTGTTGAAAGAACTGCTTTGTATTTGACACCAAAAGGATAGGTAACCATAGCAAAAGTTAGTAAGTGGTACCACATCAAATTAAAAGTTTCTGCAAAGCAAAGGCAATTCTTGTATCAATTAAGTGGGTATACCAAGTTATATTTTGAATTTGAGTGTCTGATGAGAGCACTTGGAAACAACTTTCTCAACAAATTTCAACAAAATCCATTGTTGATTTTACTCACCATGCTGTACATCCAAATCAAAAACTTACTCATAGCTCATCTGAAGTCTGTGCTCCTAAAAAATAGCTCCAATTTCCCCCCTTTGTATCCAACCTGGGCAAATGTCACTATTATGTAGATTAGAGTGAGACTATCTAGTTTTCATATCCTGAACATAACTGAGATTTTTTTATCAGCTCTAGTACAATATCAGCCATGTTCATAAATGTTGCAACAAATGAATAGATGTTTTTCTTTTTGTTTCTTTTCTGGCCTCAATTTTTGTTTGTTTTCTTTGTTTTTAAGACATGGTTTTAATAAGTTAATCAGGTTACTCTCAAATCTGTGATGCTGGCAGCTAGCTGGAATTATAAGCTTGTGCCAACTGCTCATTGATTTTCTTCCCTTAAAAGGGTAAATAATACTTGGTTAGATGTTACATTTAATTTCATTTTTTATCTCTCACTGGACGAGTAAAGCATTTTCATATGATGGATACAATTAACTTCGCAGTATAAGTTTTTAATTACAGATTCCTAAAAATGGAACTTCTGGATGATATGGTAATTTAATTTCAATTACTGATGAAGCTCCACACTGTTTCCCTAGATTGGACAGAACAATTTCCAGTCATGCTGACTGTGTTCACTATAAGGCTTCTCTTTTCTCAACACTTCACCAACGTTTGTTCTCTTTTGACTTTTCAACAATGCCCATCCTAACAGTGTGAGAACATTTGTCACTGTGAGTTTGATTTGCATTTCCGTGCTGATTGATAATGGTCACACTTTTCTATGCACGTAGAGGCCATGTCTGCATCTTTTTAATAATGTCTAGTTAGCACTTTTGGAGTTAAGTTTCTAACAGACTTGCTGCTTTAAATTATCTTCCTCATTTAAACCCTAGAGTGATTAGATATAACTAGAAACCGTTGTTACCAATGTGTGTGCCTTTAATGATAGGGTTTGGATCTTGGCTTTGTTTAGTTTAATCAAAGGAAATGAAATAGAACCAACACAAGCCCATGTTATGTTTAGCCTGGTAAAACCTGATGACAATGAAATAAAAGAGGCAGTCCTCTTTTCCCCAGACAAGGACTATATGTGGCAGTCAGCACATAATGTCCTGAATATTAGCTCCCCAGATGTTACTTCTGATTGTGGCTTTGTCTTAAGTTTTCACCTCCCTTTTACTATGCAATTCTCATGTGTGCACTCCCTCAAAAGACGTCACCCAAATATAAAAGCTCAGCCCTAGTTTGACTGCTCTACTTGTATATGAAAATATAATTTGTGTCCTTCAACCAGGAACCTCTACTATACCTCCGCATGTTCAGGCCATCCATCACCCTGGAAGCAGCCTGAGAACCCCTAATAAGACACAGTTCTTCTTCCCTGATGGGGCAAGCACATGCCTCAGCAGTACCCCAAAAGGCACCTGTGCCCTTGTTATCATTTTACAAGTACTGACCAGTCAGAGAAAAAAAGACATATGTGTTCTGGCCCTAGTAGTCCCCCAAAGATTGAAAAGTGCCACCCAGGACATCCCTGTTCTAGTGGGGATGAAACAGGTGGCTCAGTCAGGCTGGGATCAACTATTCTGGTCCTTTGGGAAAATAGGACTAAATCACTTTGCTGAGGCCACTGACAAGGAACTCCAAGACTTGCGTGATACATTATCAAAACCAAACAGATTTTTTTGCTGAAGTTGTCCTCCAAAATAGGAGAAACTTACATGTAGTCTTTCTAATATAAGAAGTATATAATACTGTAGGAAAAACTGGTGTTTCTGTGCTAATATGTCTAAGGTAGTCAGAGAAAATTTACAATTACAAGAGAGGCGAAAAATATGAAATTAGATAATCAGGGCAAAAAACAAAATTGGAAGCAGTGATGCTTTCAAGGTCTATCTGACTTCAGAGCAGGGCTAAAGCCCTTTGTAGCCCCTTACAGCCCTTATGTTAATTCTGATAATATTGCTCTGCCTAATGAACTGGAATACTTACTTTGTTTCAGAATAGGTCACCAACATAAATTTCCAAATGGCCTTACGTGCTACAGCTTCTTATGCAGCTTTACATAGAAGTGACAGTTTAAAAGATTTTTCTAGATAATGACAAGAGAGGGAAATGCTGTACAAGGAAATCTGAACTTTATAAAACTTTGTTCTCTTTGAAGCTGCCTAGCTCAGTATCTGCTTTCTGGCTCTGGGATTGCTTTGTTGACTCCTGCAACTATGAGAGCTTAACTGAAAATACAGGATGCCTGATTGTCACTGATGTCCTCACCCTGCTAGCTTATGAGAAGAATTTCCAGGGTTCCTAGTCCCACCTTTGTAACCTCTGCTTACACCTCATATAAAAATGTCAGCTCTCAGAAATGTGCAACCTGGCTTCTGTAAGATGTTATTCCATCCAGGACCACCAGTGTGAAGTAAGGTCCTTCACATCTCCTGAATGCCTCAGGCATCATTCCTTTCCCAGACTTAGTTTTGCCTCAACATAACAAACAAAGTACTAATGCATAAATCTGAGACAGGAGCTGATTCAACAAGGCAATTAACAAAATGATCATTAAGGCAAGGAAGGATTTTTATATTCTTTAGACTTACTCCAATGCCTTAAAAAATGAAAAAAAAAAGTAAGGCAAAAGCTTCTTTTGATCTTTGTGTTTTGATAACCACCAGAAAAATTCATTTATTAAAAGTTTCTTCTTTTTTTCTTTTTTAAATAACAGTTGAAGCTGCAATATGCTGTATTTCCTATATTTTTTGTCTTTACCAGCACTCTTGTATAGTAGAAATGTTTTTTTATTTGTTTGGAAACATTATGCTTTGTTTACAATTTCATGGCATATATATGGCCCAAGGGGACATTTAGAGGAAGTGAAAGGAGTTTCCTGTCTGGATCAAGGATTTTTCCACATAATACTCGTCCCTGATACTCAGATTGTATGTCTTTCCTTAGCTCTGATTTAGACAATCTTATTTTTATTAGAACCCATGGTCATCTCTGCACGACTCAAATATCGCTTGTGTCAAAATGACTCTGCTGCATTCTCTGACTTGGGTCCTGCTGAAGCTCAGGGCAACCTGATAAGAAGCTGAATCCATGGTGAGGGGCAGTCAGTGTAATCCCAACCCCAAACCTCACTTTGAGGGTGATCATGACACACAGGTCCTGCTCCTCAGAGCCCAGGAGTGTGCAGTGCAAAGGGAGACTAGGAACACTCAGTGTGATCCAGTTGCTCAGGAACCAACACTCCCAGGTTTGCAACACAGGAGCAGCTGCATGGAGCCTTTGCATTCATTTGATTTGGATGTCCTCTTTCATCGAAGTAATAATGGGCCCTGCGTGTCTTTCTTTATCTTCATGTAAGCTTGACTAATGGCAATTTGTAACTATAAATCTGATAATTATTCACAAACTTAAATGATTTAAGTATCAATAATTTCACCAATTAAAATTTAAAAGTTCATTACTTATTAATATATTTCACAAAAGTGGCAACAGAATCTAGACAAAATTTGCAAGCTCAATGCTATCTTACCACACCCCATGTCTGTCATTATCTATAGTTCCAGCCCTAAGGATACAGAAATATAAGAAAAGATGTGTGACAGATGTAATCTGTCCATTGCGGGATATTTTACAGTAGCAGTAAGACACATATGAACATACCCCCTAAGATACTGCATGTGTTATGGTCACACTCTGTAGCTTCAGTGTACTCAGACTTCAGAGATCAGTAGGTTCATTCTAACATAGTCTTATCACATGGAGTAGGGTGATCTCTGCCCTTGATAGATAATCTTGCTTCTATTTTGTATGTAACCTCAATATCCCAAAGTTCCATATGTTATTGCTTTGTAACTTCATTTCTTTGATGTAATTAAGAAAATGTAGTAATTTCCATTTAACCCAGCTTTTTTTGGTATGTTGTACTGTTTGTGGTAAAGAAAGTGGCCAAATTTTTCATGTGTCTCCATTTTCAAGATGATAGGCAACTTTCTAATGATCTAAAGCTTGGAATATTTAAATAAACATTAAATGGAGATGAAATGGAATTGTTTTATGACTTGTTTCTTTTTGATTGTTAAGTTGTTATTAAGTTTTTTCCTATTGGTGATGAAAAAGCCCACAGTTAATAGGCAAGTAGCCTACCACTGAGCTGTAAACGCTCAGCTCTTTTTTCATATTTTGAAAAATTAATCAGCAAAAGTATCTAAGAATTCTCACTTATATAATCATCTGTAGCTATGTCAAAGAAACATTCTCTATCAAGCATGACTCAAGGTACAGGATGTGTGCTCTTTGAATAAAAGCTGAAATGGGAAAATTGAAGCACAGCAGTACGAAGAGGGTGATCAGCTGCTTGTAGGGTGCAGGAGGGAGGCAGTGGGAAGGAGGATTGAAGAGGAGCCACAGGACACACTGCAGGATGATGATCCATGTGTTCCCGGATTTGACTGTGTGGTTGTACAACTGTCACTGCATGCTGAAATTTCTCAGCTTCACACTGTGTATATGGGCAGTTTATGTGTTATGTGTCACAAATTAGCAGTATCTTTACATAGGATAAGAATGAGAGACTTACTTATAGCTGAAAATGAGAGACTTACTATCAGATAGCTATATGAGTGCTGGTTCTGTTTTCTCTCAGTAAACAGAATGCTGCAAATTCACACACGTTCTCCCTACAGGAAGAAGGGAATAGAAACCTCAGCGGCGGTGCTCCTCTTTGTCCAAGAGCTGAAATAGGATGCAGTTTGTTAACAATTTAGGAGAGTATAGGCTCAGAAAGAGGGGACAAAATTTTTACTACATCACCTCTTCTATAGGAAAGAAAAGTAAATGCTTCTCACACTTTCATAATTTTACATTTCCAAAGCAGAAATTTAATACAGAAGCGCATGCTATGTGGACATGAAAAATAAAACTGGATGAAGAGATAAATATCAAACATTTCAGAGTCAGTGTTCATATTTTTTAAAGAGTTACATTACTAATCTTCCCCCAGTATGCTCATATACTATGTTAGTACTGCCTCTCTGTATTATACACCCGAAGAGCCAGTTTTATAGCAGAATACCATGCAAATAAGGCCTCCCTCTGCTGATGAAAACCAGCCCAGCTCTGACCCTGTAGCTCTGGAGTAGAGCCCAGTCCCACTTGGCTATCAGGACCGACCACAGACGGCTGATCATGGAGCTTATGCTGAGCTGGGTTTTCCTGCTTACTGTTTTCAAAGGTAATTTACAGGAGCAAGAGAGGGACGAACAGGCACAAGTGGGACAAATAGTGAGCATGTGTGACAATTTCCTGAACGGGATGTGTCTCTGTCTGCAGGTGTCCAGGCTGAGGTGCAGCTGGTGGAGTCCGGGGGAGGATTGGTGCAACCCGGTGGTTCCCTGAAACTCTCCTGCGTGGGCTCAGGATTCAGCTTCGGGGACTATAGCATGACCTGGATCCGCCAGGCTCCAGGGAAGGGGCTGGAGTGGATCTCCTACATCAGGTATGATAGTGGTACCATAAACTACGCAGACTCCGTGAAAGGTCGGTTCACCATCTCCAGAGACAACAGCAAGAACACGCTGTATCTGCAAATGAACAGCCTGAGAAACGAAGACACGGCCGTGTATTACTGTGCGAAACACAGTGAGCTGACCTCAGTGTAGGGCCAGACATAAACTTCCCTGCAGGAGCGCTCAGAACCAGCAGGGGGAGGTGTTGCAGTAAGAACCAGGCATGGCCAGGGGAGCAGGTGCAGAGAAGGAAGCAATGGAGTAAGGACTTCCTGCTGGCCTCTGGGGTTTCCCTTCTGTTTTAACCCCACAGGACCTGAGCAAATCCCGCAATGTGTCAGCTGCAATGAAGTCTGCAAGTTCAAGAAAACATTCTCTGTTACATCCAATTGCATGCATTTTTCATCTCTTATATATGAATTTCATTAGATGGATAAGCATGACTTGTACGTATCTTGAAGTGACTTGCATGTGCCACAAATTAACTTGTAAATTTTGGAGTATTTTTTGTTGAGTGTGCTAACCCTAAAAATGAATCTACCTAATTCAGTCCCAATTATGAGGAGCTGTGTCATGTAAAACTAAATGATTCTACAATCCCAGTACTTGGGAGGTCGATCCAGGAGGATCAGTTCGAGTTTGAGATCAGCCTGGGCTACAAAAGTGAGCTCAAGGCCAGCCTGAACTGCATAGCGAGACCATGTCTCAGAAAAACAAAACAGAATAGAATAGAATAGAATAGAATAGAATAGAATAGAATAGAATAGAACAGAACACAATACAATACAAAACAAAATATAAGTGATTCACATTACAGAATTAAATCCTTTGATTAGGAATTAAATCTTACTTCAGTAAAAACGCTTAATTAAATTTGATCAGCATAGCTTGGACTCTGGCTGAGGTGATTTATTGAAAACAAAAGGACTACCTTCGGGAGATTTGTTGGATAAATAGCTTAAAAGGAAACAAAGAAGGGTCCCTTGTGTTTCTTCAGAGGCACTGCAGCATTGATCTCTACCTTGTACCTCATCTCCTGGATTCCAACACAGTCTCTTCAGTCTTCCAGAGCTCACTGCAGCCTCTTGCACAGAACATTCAACCTTTTCGGGTAGACTCATGAAATTTCCATCACAGACCCTCAGGATCTTGATACAGATTTGCCTGGGAAACAAGAGTGAGCTCCAGAACTTGGAGCATTGCATCCTTCAAATCTCCAGCTTTTTTGCATTCTTCCACGCCAAACTCTGTGAGCAGGCATTATGAGCCAATACTGTAAATTCTTTGATATCCGTATATATTACAGTAAATTTGTCTCTCTTTTGACCTATACATTCGGCACTATCCTTTTGGATACTAGAAAATGTAAGATTTGTAGCAAATACTGCATCCATTCTTCTTCTCAGTCTTCTACTCATTTTGCTTTCTTTCTCCTTCCCTTTCTCTCCCTTCGTTCTTCATATCAAAACTTTCCTTTTTTTTTTTTTGGTGGCGTTACCAGGGAGTGAACTCAGAGCCTTGTGCTTTTCAGGCAAGCACTTATTCCACTGAGCTATCTCCCCAGCCCCAAACTATCATAACTTTCATCTTCATTTTTCAATCTATGTGTCACTAAATTAATGGAGATTACACAAGGTGAAACACTCCAGTTTCAGAATATCATTTTCTTCCTAATAGAGACGCTCCTAATTCTGCCTTTATATATATTTTTATCATATCTCATTTAATTTTGTATTTTATAGTTATGAATCGATGACTAAATTTTCCTGTAAAATTCACTTCTACATATAATGATGAGATTTGCATGGTCATAGTTTTCTGTGAAGCAAGTACGTAGTGAAAGAAGAAGATCATTTGGACATCCCAACCCTGCACATACTTCTGAAGCAGAACTGATGTGATATTCTCACAAGAAGACCACTGATTTAGTCACTTTCCTCCTGTTGCTGGGCAAAATTCCAGGCACCCAAAATTAAGGAAGGAAAGATTTATTTAGCTCACAGCTAGTGGAAGTTTCAGTCCATAGTCAGTTCACTCCAAGGCAGAATGGCACATGGCAGAGGGCAGCAGTTTGTGGAAGTGGAAAAGCAGCAAAGAGCAAAGGGAGGAGCAGCAGCTGTGGCAGATAGTAAGCCTATCTCCCCTTCTTACATTCCATTTAGGCTATCCACCCAGGGCAAGCTTAGCACTCACACGTATAAAGAATAATCACCAGATTGGATCATGAATTAACCACAAAGTCTTGAAGCCACCTCCATGATGGCACAAGGCCTTGGGGGGACAACTAGACACAAACCATAACAAGCACTTATTCTCAGATGTGACCAAGAACCACGTGGTCACACTCAACATGGATAACCTAATGCACCTCTACCTCTTCACATTTCTCTGCACTTTATTTGTATCAGCATTGTCACTGCTGCTGTGTTTTGGGTTTAAAGACTGAGAATTTCTGTTCTAGGTGTAATGTTCCAGATACAACTATTGTCTCCAGTTCATAACACATATGTCTTCCAGAATATATCTGCAATTGAGGCATAATCAGATCCTCTTTCTTGGACCTTTTGAATTTCATCTTCCTGTAGATTGCTGAAATCTCTAAAACTTTTCATGACTTTTCTTTTTCTCTGTTATTGAGATTTCTATCATGATTGGGGAAATGTTATTATCTTTCTTTATTTCTTCTTTCTTTCTGTCTTCTTTCTTTCTTTCTTTCTTTCTTTCTTTCTTTCTTTCCTTCCTTCTTTCTTTCTCTCTTCTTTCTCCTCTCTCTATTTCATTGTTGGACCTGGGATCACACTCAGAACCTTGCGCTTGCCAGGCGACACTTATGCCACTGAAATATGTCTCTGGCCACAAATATCCTTTTCAAATACTGATCTTCATCCCTTGTCTTAAAAAGGAGCTCAAACTTGAGCAATAAATTAGCTCCTGACTTTCGCTCCAATCTGTGAAAGCATAGAAATTCATTACTCATATATGCAAAACTAAAATAAATTTACAATGTAAGAATTTTTTTCAGAAACAAAATTTCATATTTGACCAAGTAGAAAGCAACCTGAAGAGGCAGATACCCAGAATTGCAGGTGATTCCTGTTTTCTGGTCAGAAGGATTCACAGGCACTGAGTGAAGGGAGCATTGAGGAAGGTTATGATGACTCAGTGGAAGATAGGAGAGGACCCAGATGAGCTCACAGCATGCTCCTCGGAACCATATATCCCACTTATTACCTTTAGAAGACACCACAACCCCAGCAGAAAGATTTTAAAAAATGACACAAGGCATTGACATGGAAAAGTGGAACCTAATCACTGAAAAGTGAACATATACCCTGACCCAGACAAGATGCTCAGGGAAGAATTTTTCTAGAGAATTCTCCTAGTTGGAAGAGAATTATTCTAACTACAGAATAATCGCCCATCTGTCAAGGATGATCCAAAAGAGTTAAAATAATTCATAAGAAAAGTACATGAAAGGAAATTCATGACCTCTCAAAAAGATCACATCAAATGAAAATGAGGCAAACCATCAGATATTCCTTGTGAAGGTCACTGGGACTGAAAGTCATAGAGATTTGACCATAAAAATACAGAATCCTCCAGGGAAATCACACACTGACATGAACAAACTGCATAGGAGCTGCAGAAAATGGGTCCGTCAAAGAGAAGTACTTAGTGAAGCTGCAGACAGAACAATCAGTCAAGAAGAGGATAGCACAACCCTGTGAAGCCCCCTCTCCCACCTCTTGCCCTATACTGTACAGAGTCTTCAGGGCCTGAAACTCAGCTCCCTCTCCAGGTGGCATCCTTGGTGAGCTAAGTTCTGCAGAGTAACAGAATAGATGGTCTATATCTCAACCTAATGAAATCAATCTATGAGAAATCAATAGCCAACATTATATCAAATGGGCAAAAACTGAAGGCCTTCCCTTTAAATCAGGAAGAATACAAGAATGTCCACTGTCTTCACTCCTTCTCAATATAATTCTGGAAACATTAGCTAGAAAAATTAGACAATAGAGAGAATATAAAATTTTAAATTAAATTAAAATTTTAAATTAAATTCCAAAAATTAAAAATATCACTTTTCTGACTGTGTAAACAGCATCAAATTCAAGGGAAAAGAGGAAGGAAAGTGGATGTGAAAAGAATTAAGTTGTGTTATGCACAGGTCCATTTCACTCCACACAAGGAATCTACTCCTTATTTACTGTGAAAACATATTGATAAAAATTCAAAGTTCTTTTGTATTCAAAATTCCTGGATTGGTTTCTCTCTCATGTCCATAAGGTATTGTGACTGCTTTGGTACAGTGAACTCACTTTGCCTTGCTACAGATTGCAATGATTTTCTAGAAAGACTCACTAGACTTTGTGCCAGAAAAAAATGAAGATATGAAAATAGCACTTTTCTGAAGGGTTGAGTAAACAGCATCAAATTCAAGTAAAAACGTGAAAATACCATTTTCTGATGGATTTCTTAGACCGGGCTTAGGATCTCTAGGGTAATTTCGAGTCCTGAATTTCCTGCTTCTCTCAGCCTTCGCCTACTCCATGCAGGTGCTTTGCAGGTTTTCTTGAGTCTTCATTTTCAAAATCCTGATTTCTTTCCACTGACCATGAATATAATGCTGAAAGTGTCTTGTTTCTGTTTGTGCCTTTCAGTGAAGCTCATGAGAATCTCTTCCTTTTGTGAGGCAGTTCAATCTCAGATTTTTGTTAGTGTACTTGCTTTTAACAAAAGCATTCATTTAATTGATGTATGAGAACACTGAAATCTGTAAAACACCTCCAAGAGTAACACAGCTCATGGTTTGGCAGAACCTCTTGTTTATATATCAAAGGAGTACATTCAAAAACACCAGCAAAGGTTAAGCTATTGCATATATAGGTAGATGACATAGTCATTTATCATTATTAACAAGGAATATTTTGGCATAATTGGCTGTGACTTACTCTATGTGTTTGATGGGGCAGTTTTAGTCATCATAGTAATGTATAAATACTCATAGCAGCAGAGTTCAGAATCGCTGAATTAAGGAAGCGAACAATATAGCAAACAAGGATGAACAGATACAGAAAATGAGGCATATATACACAGTATTATGATACTTGGCCATAAAGAAAAATAAATGTGAACCACTTTTAGGAAAATCGGTAGATCTGAGACCATACAGCGAAGTGCAGTTACTGAAACACAGAGGATTAAATATCACATGGCCTGTCTAATGCAAAATGCACAAATAAGAAATCATTTAAATTTGTTCTATGTATTTGGTTGCTGCAGGGTTTCACTGTGCAGCTGGGATTTGTAGTGATCCCCCTGTTTTCAACCTCCCCCGTGCTGCGATAACAGGCATATAAGAGTATGCCTTGACTTTGGCCAGCTCAAACTGCCCTAGGGGCAGGGCTGGCATGACATGTGGTGCCTGAGATTGAACCGTGCTCTTTGAACTTGTCTAAGCTCGCTGAAGGAGGCACTTTAGTCTGCTAAGCTATCTTACTGGCCCTAGAAACCATTTAAAGGGAAAAATAAATCGGTTAAGAAATTGGAAGCTAATGGACCACCAAAATGTTCTGACTAGTCTTTTTATAATTATGAACTTTAAAAAGGTTATTACCTTCCAAATCTTTTGCTAATGTCTCAAAATCCGTTGAAAATGTATCAAATCAATGGTATGTGAGATTTTGAGGTCCTCCAAACCCTATCCTTATATTTGTGGAAGCCATTCCTATTTACTTGGTGAAAATCATTTTGACTGTATTCCACTGATGTTATTTGATACATGTTATGTTTAGTAGTCTCCGGTGAGTCAAGTCTGAAGCACTAGGCCAACCCCCAACAGGAAGGTACTGGATTTAATCTATCTAACCAGAGCAGTGGTGATTGTAATCTCATTGATTGACCATAGTTTTGTCCCACCTCACACCCACCTAAATAAATTCCCATGTCTTTTCCACAACCTTAGACCCACCTCACCATGTGGTTTTTAAAGGTTCCTGGAAGACACAGCTGTATTTGTAGAAGAAATCAAAGATATTGTCACAAATACATGTGTGAGAGAATTATCAAAGAGAGAGGGAAGCCAGCTGTAGGTCATCAGGAAAATGGAAGAACGGCATAAATTTAGCTCAGAGTCTTTGATTCCAATCAGAGCGTCAAAGTGTAGATACTGGACAGCATTGCACTGTCTTGAATGGCTGAGGGTATCAGGATAGTCACAGGGCTCAGTTCTAGGGTTTTCTCTAGTTTATACCACACACGTTCTACTGTGATAACAAGAAGTCACCTGTATGTGGCTACAGAATTCTTAGGCTCACTTGGGTCTCAGGATTGTCCTGCTAGAGTATACAAAGTATAAAGTCCAATGATGTCCATGTACAGGGCCTGGGTAACATATTTATGTCTTTCTGCTTTTCACAGCATAATGGGGAAGAAAGAGAAAGGGCAGGGAGAGAGAGTGAGAGATAGAGAGAGAGAAAGAGAGACAGAGACAGACAGGCAGACACACAGACACACACACACACACAGACCCAGAGAGATAGAGAACAAATGCAAAACTCCCAAAAGCAAAATGCTGACACAATCTCTTTTAGGGCAACGCCAGCACAACTGTGGGGTGAGAGTGACGGAGAGCACAGTACATAAAGGTCTTGTGCAATGCTTCAATCGGCCTTCAATAGTTCTGGCCTGCAGAGCCACCAGATAGGAGGTCAGCTGCAGGCACCCAGCAGGACACCTTCAGGCACCCAGCTCACATGCATGAAGCTTTTGTATCACTGCATCAGGCGCAGTAAGAGCATGGGTATCTAGATCTCCATGAGCTCAGTCTACATCTAATGTGAAGAGGAAGACAACAGCTGAGAGAACATTATTTTGAATTTCAAATGTGAATGTCATCACAGTTGGATTTTGGATTTAACAGAGACTTCTTCATTCTTCTCTGTGTTCTCCCGATCACATTTAGAATGGTATTGATCACCCTAAGCGATGACCACCGTTGTATTTTAGAATAAACACATTTCATAAATGTATACGAAAATCCTACTTCTTTCTCTGGGAAGAGTTTCTTCATTTAAATTTGCCTTTCTTATATTATTTGTTTTAACTGGATCTAGTTTTTAAAGTCTTACTATATTCTTAAGAATTGCTTTTTAATAAGGCTGATTTCATAAATTAAAACTGGACAATCATTTCCAATGTCTTACTTATAATTTACTCCGAATTTATCTACATCAGATTTTAACCTTTTATTTAAAAATGACACTAGAACCAGTGACACCTTTGGAGATAATTATGGGGCCATAAATGCCTTCAAAAGACAGAAGAACACAAAACTGGGAAGACAGAAAGGAAACATCATTTGAATGCATGTGTTCCTAAATATCCATATATTGGACACTGTACATTTGACAAAGCATATTTTGCAACAATATAAGCTTTGTCTAATTTTAATGTTACACATTGCTATCTTCAGTGTGGAAAACCTTTTGGAGGTTCTTAGGATCATTGTCTAATTCATCCTGTGCATAAAAGTGCATGGTCTTGCTCCTGCCATGTTTCCTATCTTTTCTGCTGGTATTCTCTTCATTCTTTAAACCTTAAGTCCTTGATTTCCATTCAGCTGTGTTATGCCTTTGCATTTTTATTTCTTCTTTTGAGTTCTTATACTAGGGAAACTATATGATATTTACACAGATAGGTCTGGTTCATTTCACTTATGAGTGTATCTTCAAGATACATTCACTTATATTTGACATCTTTGAGTTTCTCATTCTTTATAGCTGAGTAATATTCCATCGTATAAAAATACGACATCTTTTCCAACCATTCTTCAGATGATGGGCATTTTGGTTGTTTCCAAGATTTGGCTAAAACAAATTTACTGCTACAAACACAGGTGCACAGAGATCACTATGATATGATATTTTCAGTTATTCTGGAAAAATTCCCAGTAGGCAGATAGCTGGATTGAATGGGATTTCCAGTTCTAGTTTTTTAAGGAGTCTCCACACTGCTTTCCATAATGATCACACTGGTCTACATTCCCACCAGCAGTGGAGAAGTGTCACTTTTTACCCACAACCTCTCCAAAACGTGTTGTTGGTTGATTTCTTTATGATAAGCAATCTTTCTGGGGTGAGATGCTACCTAAGTGTTGCTTTAATTTTCATTTCATGAATGGCTAGCAGTATGGAGCATTTCTTCATGTATTTATAGGCTTCTTGAACCTCTTTCTCTTAGAAGTGTGAATTTTTAGATTAGATTGGTGGTCTTATAAGAAGTTTTGAGGAATAGTTGAATGCTTTCTGGCATGCTGCAGTGTAGGGACGCAGTATGGATCTGCTCTACTATATGGAGATGTGGAAACTGGACAGAGGTGTAGACACACATAGCTACCTGCTGCCAGGCAAGAAATCTACCATTTCCTGCTCTTGAAATTCCTAATATTCAAAATAGAAGAAATAAAATTTATTTTGTTGCAAATACCCCATTATGAGGTATTTATATAGATAATAACATAAATATACCAATGTCTTGTAAACCCTGTAATATTCACCCTAATTTTCCAGCACACTCAGCCTTGAACAATCCACCACCTATTTTCAGTTTAACCATGTAGTCCCACAGCACAGGGTAATCTCCGCTGCAGGCATATGAAGCTCCTCTCTGTGTTGTGATGTGGGCCTTGCTGTAGTTTCCACTTTTTTGTGTTGGCTTTGGAATGTCAGAAGTTTGGTAGACTTAAGAAAATTTCTTAATTTTTAATAACACATTTTTGTTATGTTCATTCTACTTGTCTTTAAAAAATATATAGACCAACTCTTACCATTACTTACACTTGCAAAATGATGACCAACTTTGTTTGCAATGAGTCAAAAATTTGAGCATCTAACTACTGATTAATATGTAACCTGAAAAAGTTCGCCAGGATCATCTCACTTTGTTCAATTTGCTGCACTGTGCATCAACACTAGGGTCTCTCATACATGATAGGTGAGCAGGCTAGCATTGAGATTATTTTTAGATATTGGAACGAAAATCAGTATAAAAATCCAAGAGTGGTAATTCACAAACCATGAGATGGTATGTCAAATAAAAGATTGTAAATTGAAAATTTCTAAATTCATAAAGTAAATGCTGTTTGCATGAATGTTGAAAATGTAAAGCTAGTGGAAAACAGCATGAAGAAAATCATGAGCGGCCAGGTGATCAGATGTAGGAGAGAGGCATAGCACAGTCGAACTGCGGAGGAGCCACAGGATACACTGCAGGAGGTGATGTGTGTTCACAACTTTCTTTGTATAGTTGTGAAAGTGTCCATGTGTTCTAATATTTCTTAGATGCACACTATAGTTTATGTGTTATGTGATTCAGATATCACCGTTAAATAATATATGTAAACAGCATCTCAGTGTTGCTCTAGTTAATATTTCTATAATGACCAGAGCTGTTGAAAAATTTAATGTACATACTGGCCATGTCTTCTTCTTTCATTCTTCTTCTTTTATTCATTTCACTTGTGCATTTTTAATACTTTTTTACTTTAAGTGGGTCTAGTTTCTTTGAAATCTTTATCTATTCTTGAAGGTAGCCCTCTGTCTGAGTAATAATTGGCAAAGTCTTCCATATTCTCTAAGTGAAAGAAATCAGTGAGAAAAGTTTAGATATAGTATGATATATTTTACATGAAAAAGTAAACTAAAAGGTAAAATGAGATAATTGGATATGGGTACATGAATATTTGTGGGGAAAATGGAATAAGCAATGAAGGAGAACCAGAAAGTAGGGCAAAAATGAAAGTGCATTGTGCACAGGTGCAAATCAGTCATGATTAATATGAATAGTACAGGGGCCGGGGGGATAGATCAGTAAAATAAGCACTTACCTGGCAAGCCCAGGATCATGAGTTCAATTCCCAGTACTACCAAAACAAAACAAAAAGCAATACTACGAACTGAAAAATGTGTTAAGAAACATAAAAATATAAAAATTTAAAACGAAATGAAAGTAGAGGAATATAGACTCATAGATAATGACAGTGAAAAATGGGAACCTCATTCACACATAAGCACGTGAACACCAGCTTCAGTTGCTTTAGGCAAAGAGCAAAACCCACACAGTCATGCATTTTCTCATGGCAGGAAAATTGATGTACAAACTTCTCTTGCTGTGTCTAGGGTGCTCAATTAGGACTCTGGTAGTTTATAACCAGGACACAGGCCTAGATGATGGGGACGATATTAAGAAACTCCCATCTTATATAGATACCGCAACTGTTTATGAGACTTTAATATTTTTAAATGGTAACAAAAAAGAAAGATTTATACTAAAAAAGATGTCCTGTATACATGGAGAAAAATAAGAGGAAATGAACAGGTAATTACACAATAAAACATTATTTTAAAATAATGTATCATACTCCATTGAACTTTCTTTGAAATTAAACTTCCTCAGGACACTCACATCAGATATTGATATTGCTGTTTGATGTGTCTTATCTCCAGAGCTGTCCATATAGCAAGAGGCCATGCAAATAGGACCTCCTTCTGCTGATGAAAACCAGCCCAGCCCTGACCCTGTAGCTCTTCAGAAAAGCCTAGTTCTGGGAGCCCAGATATTCCCACTTGGTGATCAGGACTGAGCAGAGACAGATCACAATGGAGCTGGTGCTAATTGGGGCTTTCCTGTTTGTAATTTTGAAAGGTGAATTATTTAGAAGACATGACTGCGTGTATGAGAGGATAGGAATGGAATAAATTGTGAACAGGTGTGACACTTTCCTGAGCAGGATGTCTCTATGTTTGCAGGTGTCCAGGTGAAGGTGCAGCTGGTGGAGTCTGGGGGAGGATTGGTGCAGCCTGGGTGGTTGCTCAGGTTTTACCTTCAGTAATGATGTAATGCACTGGATGCCAGCCTTCTGGAAAAAGGCTGGAGCGGATCACAGCCATCAGTACTGGTGGTAGCTCATACTATGTGGACTCCTTGAAGGGCCGGTTCACAATCTCAAGAGACAACAGCGAGAATATGCTGAATCTGTAAATGAGCAGACTGAGAGCCAAGGACACAGCCTTGTATTACTGTTCAAGAGATACAGTGAGTGGACCCAATTGTGAGCACATACAAAAAAAGCCTGCCTGCAAGGACTTTTAGAGGCAGCAGATAGCGTTGTTGACCATGGAGAAGCAGGCAGAGCCTCAGTAGTAGGTGCAAAGAATAAAACAGTGGAATTCACGCTGCATGCTGTCCTCTACAGTTTCCCTTCCGTATAAACATTACAGGACTTGAGCATTCCTTGCAATGCATGAACTGCAATGAAGTATCCCAGTTCAAGAAAACATTCTGTTGTATTTCATTGTGTGAGAAAATATGACACTTAAGTCATGACACTTAATTTTCTATTTATTAATTTCACTTGATGGGTATTATTCTATGTATCTTCAATTGATTTATACATTTTATGAAGCTAGTTTCTTTAATTCCATAACCTCAGCATTTAGAAATGAATCCTCTAGTTTAAACCCAAATATGAGGAGATGTCTCAAACAGAAATAAATGGTTCGCATCTGAGGGAGAGAACACTCAGCCATCTCATGTCTTGACCACCTCAGGAGACATGGTCCAAAGGCTCAGCACCATCACCATATAGATCCCTGCACTCAGGTGTACAGACAATGGGCAGCCTGATTGGGCTCAACACAGTGTTAAGGAACCTGATGTGTTTTTTTACCCTCTCTGAGTAGCACTAAACCACTGTAATCATAAACTGATCATATCCACTTGAGTATCTAAATTGTATGCACATAGTTCTAGGTATAGCAGAGGGCATTTACTCAAGATAGAAAACCCACATCAGGGAAATTGTTGCCTGAATAGTATAAAAGGGAAAGGAAGAAGGAAATGTCATTTGTGTCTCTTCAGAAGAGTTTCAGTCTTTATGCCAAAGACTAAAACTAGAACTCTATTGTGACCATACAGTAACTAAAATGGACATGAATTGAAGGCCTAAATATTAAAATAGAAACAGTAAATCTGCAGGAAGACATAATAGGCAGAATCTTGAAGACTCTGGTGTAGGCAAAGACTTTATAAACAAATTCAAATTGCAATGAACTTTTTCAAAAAATAAGTGACTGGAATTTCATATTATTAAAATATGTCTAAGGTCACCAGTCCCACAAAAAAAAATTCTCAGCAAGAGAAAACTTCAAGTCCTTATTCTACTGAGATATCGCCCCAGCGTATGGGAAAATGTTTCCTCAGGAATACGACTACCATCTAGAATACGCAAAGACATGAAAAGTTCAGAACTTCTCAAATCTAAAGACTCAGTCAAAAAATGAGTATATGAAATAAATAGAAAACTTCTCACATAAGAATTAGAAGAGACAAATAAATATATCAAAAATATTCAACATCATTGATCATTTGAGAGATAAAAATTAAAACAACACTGGTGTTCTATGCTACTCCAAAACGAATGGCTATTTTCAATACATCAAACAATGACCAATTCCGGCAAAGCGCTGGGTAATAAAGAATGCTCCTCCCCTGTTGGAGGGAGTTTAGCCTAATGAAATAACTGTAGAAATTAGTGGAGATTCCTCAGAAAGCTATGATTAGGAACTCCACTTGACCCAGTCTTTCCTCACCTTGGTATCCTCCCAAAAGTATTAAAATCACCCTATCACATTGACATATGCAAAGCCATGTTTATATCAGTACAGTTTGTAAAACTTAACCTTGGAGATAGTCCAAATGTCCATCAATTAATAAATGAACATAGGTGAGCTTTTTATATATGTTTACTACACAACACTACAGAAGGAAAAATCTTGAGACACTTCTAGGTGAATGAATGCACCTTGAACACATACTGTTCAGTTTAATAAATCAGATAAAAAAGTGTAAATGTCATTTTTTTGCTCTGGTGTGAGAAAACTAAAAGTGTAAATGATGGTCAAAATACATAATAGCTACTGTGGAAAAGAAGAAAATGTTCCAATGGTAAGGAGAACTTAGGAGAGGGGAGGGGGAAAGTAAAAATGTAAAGAAAA
>PVKN010014824.1:0-18882 GCA_004027915.1 Capromys pilorides
TAATTTTATTACTATTGTCTTCTCTTTGTTGTTGTGGGCCTTTGGCATACATAAATCTGTATACTCAGTTGGTCATCATTATCCAGCATGGTGTATTCCTTCTAACTTAAATTCATTACCATACTGATGTATTTTTCTGATACATTTATTTCCTTTCATTGCTCCTATGGTGCTTTTCGCTCCTCACTTTAATCATACATTTGAATGTTAAACTTCATTTATAATGCCCACATAATGCTCCCAATTACAGTTGCTGATTTCAGTACAACTGTAGGAAGAAACCTTATGTATGTATGTACCTACACACACACACACACACACACACACACACACACACACACACATTCACACACACTGATAGATTGAACTTACTTTATTTACTTAAGTAAGGACATAAAATCACAGAAACAAAAGAAATATCTTTCCAGCCCTTGCCCTAGTATCTTTTGGAAGCTGGCAATGACACTGAACATGCAAAATTGGTTTTGCTTTTGTTTTTCCACTCGGACAAATTCATTTTCTAATTATACCATGTATCACTCAGGAAATATTTGTACAAATAGAGTTATATTTTAGAAGGAACTATTTAGGACTATCTTACAACACTAGAGGTAATATGAAGAGTGATAGACAAGTGATACTTGAGCTAAACTCAGCATCTGTATACTCTCATGCTCATGTAAAGGCTAAAACACTGCACACAGTGATGCACGCCAATAATCCCAGCTACTCAGGAAGCTGTGGAAGGAGGATCACAAGTTCAAGGCCAGCCTGGACAACTTAATGGGACTCTGTCTTTAAATATTTTTTAAAAAGTGCTGATAATGGGGACCTGGTCATGCAGCTCAGTGGGACAGTGTTTGCCTAACATATATGTGAGGCCCTGGTTTAACCTCTAGTACTGAAAAAGAGAAGGAAGAAAGAAGATTAAAACAGAGCAAGTGCTCAGGTTTCCCCGGACACTCTCTGTGCCCAACTTTCCAGTGTCCTGGAAGCCTATCTTCCTGTTATCTTGCTCATGAACTTTAATAGAATATCCCCATTTTTTTTCTGGGAGTGACCCAGTTCTATATTTGCCCAAAAGATCATCTAATATTAAAATTTTAAAACCATCTCCCAAATGTATGACTTTTGTGTTGGTAGAATAAAATAACATTAATGTTCAAATAAGTCTTGTCTTAGAAGCCATTTGTTGCTCCTATAACCATTAATATTATTAGCAGCATTCATTTTTATTTCTGTACAATTATTGATCCATGTAAGTGATACAGCAACCAGCAATCTCTCAATTTACATACTGCCTATTTTTTTTTTCTTTTTTTGCTAATGGATACATTTTGGTTTTGTGTAATAGAGCACAATAGGACTTTGTTTGGTATGAACTTGCTTAGTTATAAGAAAGTAAAAGACTGTTATAAGGTCTCAAGACCTTCACGAAGTCTTATAAAAAGTGCGGCAAGGACCATAGAGGTTGGGGGAAATCTATTTGCAGAGAGCACTGTTCTAGGATTAAAAAGAAAACAAGGAATTTCAAAGGGCTCATAATTGGAAACAATGAGGATGTGCTAGCAAGATTTGAATAGCTACATAATTCATATTCAGACATAAAATATAGGAATATATTAGGCATCCACAAACTTACTCTTCAATATTAGGTTGAGTATCCTCCATTTTAAACAACTGCGACCTCATATTGCTATTTAAATAACCACGTTCTTTTTCTTTTGGTAAAGAGATGATAAGCCCTGAAGTTTAACCTCAGAAATTCTTGACGAACTGTATCTTGGTGGAAGATGCTAATGGAAAGGATTTTGCCCATGATCCAAGAAAGCCTGAGCTCATGTGTCTAGAAGTTTATTCCTTGCCTTAAAATTCCCCTTAGCAAGTTCATGGGTTCTGCATATTTAGTAGTAGTTGGATTAAAGTTAAATAATCAGCAGTACTATGATTTCCTGAGGCATTTAGTGCTTTTGGCAAATTAGATTTTCATTTGAAATCTCAGCTCAAATACAAGAAGCTTGCTTTAATTCTATATTCCTATATTAAAAAATAAGCAAAGTTCATTCCTGTGTTTGTTCTTTTTACAGGCTGGCTGTTACAAAGTTAATATCAGTTTTTTCTTTAACAAGTATTACATGTTTTGAGACTCTGATTCAGAAATGTAAAAGAAAATACCCTCAGGGCCATGTCTTGCAAACTTATTAAAGAGAACAAACACAGACTCCAATTTTAAGATGACATTTTTGAACAAACTACAAGCTACATTTTCTGCTGCTTTGTAAAAGGATCTCTTGTAAATTCTTGTGTCTATTTTGTGGCCTATATGGTCTCTGGTCAAAATGACAATTCAGGTTTATGTTTGATCTCTTGTGGAAATGTCCTCCCCCTTCTTTTAGTGACATAATCTACACACCCCCTGTGATTCATCAGTATTCACATTTAAATTACTTGCAGGACTCAACATAGAATTGAAGAAATAAATGTAACTATATATATATATATATATATATATATATATATGTATATATATAGTTACATATAATGTAACTATACATAGTTATATATAATGTAAATATATATGTATATATGTGTATATATATGTATATATACATAGTTGCTGTGCATAACTAAATTTGTATAATACATTAAGGAAAATACTTCGGTGAAAGTGCAAAAGTGTTTTTTATATTCAGAAACTTACTGCCATTTGCTCGAAGATTTATGACTAAAGGAAAATCATTCTACAAGAACTTGACAATCAATTTGCCTTCTGTTCTGTTTTATGAATTTTAGGATAGGTTTAAAGTATTTGAGCTCTTTCCTAATGTTGTAAAGTGTTAGTTTTCCTGATCTCTCTGATTAAAGGTCCCTTTTCTAAAACAACCTAATAGTTGGGAAGAAACTAAAAAATTAGAAAACTAAGTCTAGAATACATTAAATATGTTCTTTTACGTTTTTCCCTTCCCTTACAGGTCCAGAGATGTTATGAATTCACAGATGCAGATCTCCTTTTATATGGGAGGGCACTGGATTACAGCTACTAAGCCAAGATACATATTTGATTTTGACAAACAAACTTTAAAGAATATAAATTGTATCATAAGTGTTGCAAATATCATGCTATTGTCTTTGGTAACAAAATAAATGTGCAGACAAGAAAAATATATATGCAGCTTGTCTTCTATTATCTGTGGGCTCCACATCCCCCAAAACACTTTGGAAAATTGTGTTCATACTATTCAGGTACAGACTTTTGTCATTCCATAAATAATCATTATAATAACTATTTACACAGCATTTATATTGCATTGGGTGTTATAAGTAATTCTAGAGATAATTTAAAGCATAGGATGACTTAAAGTATATGTGTGCAGATTATAAACACAGAACAATTTTATATAAGGGTCTTGAACAGCCACAGGTTTTGGTATTTATGGGAGTCCTGGAATGAATTCCCCATACTAAAGACAACTGGTTATTTATTTAAGTTTTAGATGATAATATTTTAACTCTGGATTCAGGACTTTTTCAATTTACACTCTTACAATAACAGCAAACAGTGTAAATGAAGTTTAAATGCTACCCAAATTTTATAAAAAAAATTGAGCATTCAATTTTGCAGATCTTTATTAATACCTATCATGTGCAGCACAGTAACAAGGGGTAAGGAGGTACTGAATTTCCTTTAACAAACAATCCCCAAAGTTCAATAGCTAAACACTTACGTCACAGATCAATGTAGTCACCAAATGCTAACAGCATGGTAGGCTTACCTGGGTTTTACCCAGTCTGGTGTTGTATATAATAGAATGGTTAGATTTTTACCAAATGAAACCAGTGTTGAAGATGGTAGAGTAAATTAATCATGGTGAGCTATGCGCAGTGTTGTGCTGGAGCTGGTTTGGATGGGCTCAAAAGAGCCAAAGGTTACTGTCTCTTTCAATGGCAAGTACAGTGATATTACTTTTGTAGATTGAAAACAGGTATTGTGTATGTACACAATGTATTTATACAGAAATCAGCAAACACTACGAATTGAATTGTTCTTTTTTCCCCTCATTTGGAAAGACAGGTAGTAAACATTTATACGAGATGTTTTTACAAACAATCCCATTGCTTTAGTACTTGGTGCAATATATTTTTGTTTCTTCCTCATATCACAATATAATACCATCAGGAGAACTCTGCCCTAGTCAATAACTCAGAGGATCAAACTCCTTTTGTTGTGAGGCTCTGCTATGTTCAATATGACTTCATAGTCACACCGTGATATCCACATATAGAAAGGGAGTGGGTGGAGAGAGCACAGACAAGCCGTCTCTGAACTGTGTCAAATTAGAAGTGAAACATTACTTCTCTGCACTTGCAGAAATGAGACTAATCACAAGACCCACTTTGTATTCTACAGGGACAGCAACCATTTAACAGTGAAAGTTAGCAGAGATAGTAACACCTCAAAGGGATTGGAGGGTTGAGAAGATTTTTGGGGTTGAAAATGGAAGCCCAGGGCCTGGTACATGCTAGGCAATTGCTCTATCATGGAGCTGCACCCCTAGCCCTTGAGCAGATGTCATTTTCTAGATTTAGAAAGACCTGTACTCAGAAACTAATCATTATATTGAATAAGTTCTGCTTATAAGATATAAATTTGACAGTTTCAGTAATCAACTCATGCCATATGAACAGCCCATATCAAGAGAAGGTTAGTAGCAACACGACATTCTGATGTGAGAAGCAGCAAAGCCACATGGCAAAGGGGTGTGGATGCAAGAAGGCATGACTCATAGAAGGATATTTTTAATAATCTACCACAACCTCCTACCAGAAGGATCCCAGAAACTCAGCTGTCCTTTGTTCTTCCTCATACGCCTCATGAAACTCTGTTGTAACTCTTTGGCCATTGTGGTGACTCTGGAGTTCTTTATCATTTGACTTGCCTGCAAGACAAAGGAGAACCCAAAATTTCTTCTAATCTTAAATTCTCTAATCCAATGTTAGATCTTTACTTCAATCCATTTTGTGTGCCAGATATTGATTTATCTATTGGTTCTTTCTTTCTTTCTTCCTTCTTTTTCTTTGTTTTTTCTGTATTTTTTAGCGGAGGGTCTACAGGGTGTTCAGGGTCTCACTACTAGATCAGACTTATAGTGATCAATCTGTTTATAGCCTCCCAAGATCTGGGATTATAGGCATGTGCCACCAAGCCCAATCTCAATTGCCTTTTCTGTGCCCCGGGGGCGGGGCAAATGTGGCAGGCCAAAGAAAAAATCCCCTGGTCCCTGTGCCTGCTTGCAGGTGCTTTAACATGCTGAGCTATTTGTCTACTGGTTATCCTCTTCTTTAACAGGCCACTGAGTTCTTCAGCGCAAAGCCTAGGTCTTACTACCTGTGTCTCTGACAGTGCCAGTTCCCATCACAGCTTGTTCGCACCTGGTCTAAATAAATGTTAATTCAAAATGACCATCCTATTTTTATCAACTTTTTATGTATAATCTTTCCCAACAATTATTTCTGATTATCTTTCAAGAAAACAAAACAGCTGGTGAGACAGCTGGGTAGTCTAAAGCACGTGTTTAGGCAAGCTTAGAGGCAAAGCACAGAGAATGCAGTTTGATCCCCAGGACCACATGTTGCATCAGCCCTGCCCCTTGGGCAGGTTGAACTGACCACACACACACACACACACACAAAAGAAACAATATTGAGGCCTCCTAGAGAATTCCTATGAACTGTTGTTTGCTTTTAGATCCACTGTTTCTCACAGGCAAATACTATCCATCATCTGGTATCTCAAGTCTGTGGTTAGGTTTCTAAAAGCAGTCCAAAAAAGGCCAAATACTTGGTGAATGCTGAATGAAGGAACAGGAAAAATCAGAATCAAAACTTTCCATAACTAATTTTTTGAAAAACACAAAAGGAAAGAGCCTCAATATTGTGAGATGAGAAAATATACAAGAAGAAGGAAAAAAATAGTTGCATAATAGTGTCCAACCACACATATACGCACACACACACACACACACACACACACACACACACACACACCTCTTTATTTAGCTCCAACCTGAAGTGACTGCAGAA
The DNA here is from genome assembly GCA_004027915.1 of Capromys pilorides. Taxonomy (NCBI): domain Eukaryota; kingdom Metazoa; phylum Chordata; class Mammalia; order Rodentia; family Capromyidae; genus Capromys; species Capromys pilorides. The sequence continues at coordinate 6,082 of PVKN010014824.1, forward strand.
TATGTTGATGGCATTACAAAAATTATAGCCATTTCATCTCTGTTCTGCTTGATGCTGGTGATTTCCTGTGACCCTCCCTCCCCCCGCAGCCAAAAATGTGTGTCAGTATAGATATTGCTAAAACTGATGTAGTCTTTGTCTCTTATGAACCTGTCTCCACTCTGATTAATACTACCTGCTCACTACAAGACAAGTTGGATTCAGTTGAGTTCCAGTATGCCACCCACCCAATTAAATTGGATATTAATATAGTTTAGATTTCTCCATTTTCTTAGCCCTATCTGTAAACTAGGGATTATTCAAGCTTTTTTTTTATATATATAAAATTGTGCTAGGCATTCTACAAAAAAAGAGAAAAACCTGTGAGCAACTTTGAGATTTCTTCTTCAGAGATAACCCAAATTTAGGCCTCTCATAGGTACAGAAACCTTGGGAAAAGGTAGTAGCCTCTACTCCAGAGTTCCGTTACGAACAGAAGCATTTTATCTTCTATCTTCTTTCCAGATTATCCTTGTTTCACAATTTATGATGGAGTGAATGTATATGCATCTCTCAAATTCACTGAAATTCTAACAAGCCAGATGAGGGTATTAGAAGTTAGGACCTAGGGCTGGCGGTATAGCTCAGTGGGTTAAGCACTTGCTTAGGGAAGCGCAGGGGCCAGGGTTTGGTTCCTGGCCCAGCCTGCCACACCCTCCTGCTCTCGAGCGCGCTGAGCCAGCAATGGAGTCCAGGCGCGGTGGTGCGCACCTGTAATCCCAGCACTTGGGAGACAGGAAACTGGTGGATCACTATGAGTTGCGTAATGAGACCCTATAGAGAAAAGAAAAGAAAAAAAAAGTTAGGACCTTTGGAAGGTGTTTAGCTTATGATTTGAATATAGATCTTATAAAAGAGACCCCACAGCAATTCATAATAGCTAAGCTGAGGAAACAGTCTAGATGTCAATCAACAAATGAATGGATTAAGAAAATGTGGTGTGTACACATACACACACACACACACACACACACACACACACACACATGAGAATATTATTCAGTCACAAAGAGGGATGAAATCATGTCATTGGCAAGACAATATATACAACTAGAGAATATCATGTTAAGTGAAATAAGCCAGACGAAGAGGATTATGAGAGGGTTAAAGATTGAATGTTTTCTCTTGTATACAAAAGCTAAACTATAAATTAAAAAGAAATAAAATAAAGGAGATTTAAAGAAAACTACAAGATATACTCCCAGAGGTAGGGAGTGAGATTGGAAGAGAGGCTAGGAAAGACAGAGGGGGGCTAAAGGGCTTAAAAATGATCAAGATGTGTTGATGTATGTATGTATGTATGTATGTATATATGTATGTATGTATGAGTCCCCAAAGTGAACATCACTATTCCCTTTCACAAACATAGTCCAATTAAGAAAAATTAAAACAGACACCAGTGAGCTAGTTTGTCCCTTCTACCTTATGAAGATAAAGCAAATAAGCACCATCTATGAGGAAGGAAATCTTTCCCAGGCATCTAATTTACTGGTGCCTTAATCTTGGAGTTCCAGGCCTCAAAAATTGTCTGAAATAAATTTCTGCTATATAACTCAGTAAGTTTATGATGTTTTGTTATAGCAGATCAAAGGGACTAAGACACTGTCCATGGTTTACTTTGTTATATGTTTAAAATAATTTTGTTAGCTGTTCAATTTTTAAAAAGTTATAGTGCTTTACATTTGAGTTGAACACTTTTTCAATCAATGGATGAATGCCCATCTACATGAACTATTTATCATAAAGTTTTGATTCAAAGCAAAACAGAAGAGTCATCAATATGAACTTGATACTACTACCATACAATCACTGTTTAAATAGCTTTGTTGTAGTATAATTGATATAAAATATGGTACACATATTCAGAGTATACAGTTTGGTGAGTTCTCACAAATGTATATATAGCCATGAAATCACCACAATCAAGATAGTGAACAAACCCATAATCTCTGAAAGGTTCTTCCTGCCATTTTATAATTCTCTTTTTCTTTTCCCATCTCCCTTGTTACCCATCCATAGACTGGTGGGAACAGGCACCACTGGTTATTTCAGGCTCTGTTAATACTGGATACTGTTGCTTGTAAACCTTTCTGGTGGTTCTACCCCCAGTTTGCATAGCCTCTTTGAATGTATGTGATAATCACTACTCGGCCGAATACCAACATGGATTCTCTAGTGATTCTGAACTTTTTCCATTTTTCTAAACTGAAAGCTAGTTGCCTTTGCCTCTCTGTATTATCAGCTCTATTTCTTCAATGTATAGAATCTTCTGGGGCTGTCTAAGTTCTCCCTACCTGAACAGTGACCTGGACATTCTTTCCAGGCAATAAGCAGAGTTCACTGCTTTTGTTTCCTGCCCTGCAGGTATTGCTGTCTCTATTTGTCTAGTATCTGATATGTGAAGAGCCATTTATTTATTTATTCATTTATTTTTGAGCAAAGGTCTTGATACATAATTCAGGCCGAACTTGAATTCACTATATTCCCCTGGATGTTCTCAATATTATCAAAAGTCCTTCTGCTTTACCCTCTAGAGAGCTAAGATTAAAAGTGTGTGTCATCGCTCAGCTTGTTTGTTTATTTGGTTCCATGCTTTAAGAAGGAAGAATAGCTTTTCTCCATTATTCCATCTTGTCTGGATGAGGAAGTTGCTAATTGTACTTTAGATTGTCGTAATTGTTTAAAAAAACTTATTAGTTTTCATGAGAAAGAAATAACGAGACAGTTTCAAAACAGGTTAGTTAGACAGTTACAATAATAATTGCACAATGCTGTTGTCATAGTAGTTGTTCAGAGTTCAAAGTTGAGAATGATTTCTTTTCCTTGGGCTGGTTCAGACCTCCTGAAGGATGAGTCTGGAATGGCAGGTGGAGCTGAGGATCAAATAGCTGTCTCCTGCACCTGACTGGGTTTACCCAAGCTACTGCTTGAGCAACAGAGCTAACCCGCAAGCCCCCATTAGCCATAAAACTCTTAAGGGGAACTAAATTTTCACAAATAAACTATAGGAAAACATTTTCCCTAAGTTTAGCAAGCAGATATGGAAGGCAAACTTAATTGCTCAACTTCTTAAACACAGAGGCATGGGAATATTAAAAGGATAAATATCTATTATAACTTCTTGAAGGAAAGTAAATGAATTTAATCAAATGTTATAAGTAAATTAATGAGGAGGCATTATTTCTGATTTCTTTCCCCTTTTGTCCATTTGTTTTCAATGTGCCTTTTTCAATATCTATTCCTATCTGTAAATTTACCGCTCTGTCCACCCATACACACTGGTCATCCATCTATCAGTCCACTAATCCATTTATGAATGTTACTGAGTGCCAGAGATAAAATGAATTAAAAGACAAGGAAAATGTTCCTAAAATAAATGATAAATATCTGAGGTGCTGGATATGCCCATTAGCCTAATATGGTATTTACACATTGCATATATGTGTTGAGATGTCATATATTATTCCATAAGTATGGAATAAGTTGCTATATGATATTGAAAATTAAAACATATATGTATTATACATGTATATATATACATACATATGCAATTACAACATATATGTATACAATTACAAATATATATATATATATATATATATATATATATATATGAAACATCATGAAAAGTGCTCAAATCTATTGAGTGGCTATTTTATTATTGGACAGGCCTGAGTAAAATGCTGGGATATGGTGGAATGGGGAGTCATTAACTGAGTCAAAATTGGGAAACAGGTCAAGGAGGATTTCTGTATGACATGTTTGAAATAGATATTGGAGGAGTGATATTTGGGTGGGCTGAGATGGGAAGGAAGAAGCATTTGAAAGAAAAACCTAGGCAAAGGTAAGCATGAGGAAGAGGTTAATCTATAGTTCTCTAGTAATAAAAAGCTAATTGCAGCTGAGGTCTAGGGCTTGGAGGATAACATGACAGGAAGTGAACTTATGGAGAAACTTGGAGCCAGGCTATGAATTGAGTGCCAAGCAGAGTCTGGACTAAAATCTTTCTACAGCTCGAGGTTTAACAGCATGAAAATGACATGATGAAATGTGGATCCTGGACTCCTTATGGGAGAGAAGAGATAAGAAGTTGTTGCTGAAGTCACCTGAGAGAGGAAGTGAGTTCCCTGAACTCAGACAGGGAGCATGATGAGTAATTCAAAAGACAATTATACAAGTGAAACTACAATATATAGTGACTAGTTGCGTGGTGAGAATGAATATGAGGAAGACGAAGATAAATGCCTCTTGGCTTTCCAATTTGATGAAATGGGCAGATGTCATGTTATTAGCTGAGAGAGAGAGACATAGGGCAGAGTAGGTAAGGATGAACTTTTAGAACCATTGAATTTAGGGTTTTTATGAATCATTCAGTTGGAGAGTTACAGCAGGTAACTGGACCTCAAGAGAGACACTTTTTGAAAGTCATTGATGCAGTGTCATAGAATGATCACAGTTGATTTGCTCACATTATATAGAAGAAGAAAATAATATGGACTTTTCATACTCTGGAAAACTTTATTGAAGAATTTTGTACTTCAAATTCTGTCAAGCAGAAATATTCACATAGACCAGTTTCTAACTGTTTCAGTGCAGAAGATTCTGCCAACACATTTTCTTAGTGAACAAAAAAGAAAAAAAATGAACTTAAGATAGTCTCATCAGCCTTTGAGAATTCTAATTTTACTCAGCATAATAAATATTCTTGGGTGAAAATGAAAACTAATCAAACATGAGCATATGTTGCCATAGAATTTCAAAGCAGTGACCACTGGAACAGAAAAGTAAGAAGGGTGTCTAGGAAGAAATCTCAGGAGTCAGTGCTGAGCCCTTTTAAGAGTTGCTATTTTAGGCTCAGTTCTCATTTAAATATTCCTGAGACTGAATAAGCAGGGAACTTGGGAAAGCCTGAGTCATTTTCTTACCCTTAATAAGCTTCATAAACTAAGACACTAACTTGGTCATTTTATGAGCCCATGAAACTGAGATCTATTTGAGGAAGAAGTGATTTGGGTTGACCTTCAAGCAGTGGAAAAGAAAACACTTGCTACTTCCTGAGAATTTCCTCAGAGGAAGCTCCACCTCAGACAGTAGAACCCCACCAGCATTTCTCAGTCTTCTGAAATGTCAGAAATATTGGCTACGACACTTGTATTTGTGAAGACTGAACACATGTGAGTAATATTAGTGGTAACTTTGTCAGTGTTAGTCAGTGTAAAGCTCTTCTTTTCTTCTTGTGGTTCATCAGGAGAAGACAATATTACATATGTGACAAGGCTCTTGAGTGCTCTCTTCTCTCAGATCATAAACTGTGGGCAGAGATAATGAAAAACTCAGTTTTCCCTAATCCTAGTCTAGTTACACAGATATGGCAGAGTCCTTTTTTTTTATTCTAGAGTCAATCTTCCCACAGTTGGCTTTCAAACTGAGACAAGAGTCAGTGGGTTTTGTGTTTTTCAGGGATGTAGACAATGTCAAGAAATTCTTGCTCTAGTGCTACCTGGGGTGAATGATTTTTAAATATATCACAGATTACAAAATGTCCAAGTCTGGTAATTTTACACCCCAAAAAGTTTTCCTCCTTATATTATTGGAAGATGTCAGTGGAAGTAATGTATATAAAATTGACTTTCCCCAGATACCTTCAGACTTACAAACAACCCAGAGAGAAAAGAGTACTGTCAACCATGTCAGAAAAGTTGGAAGGTACTTAATAAAGTAAGCATTTATCTTCAAAGAACTTAGCAATTCTTGACAAATAGAACCTGTCTTGGAACTCAAGATGTTCTGGTTTCTTAGAAAAGTGTACTCAAAAATAATAGTGGATGGGTTACTATAGGCCACATCTACAGATGTCCATTGTGAGATTTTTGCAATGACCATTTTAACTAAAATTCACAGAATCACCAATGTGGTGAAAGCTTAGAGTCTTTTGTATCCAAAATCAACTGTGGAATAATGAGTCACCTTAAGGATGTGGTATCAAGGGTTAGAAAGAAAAGCTCACATTTAAATGATCACCACCCTTGTAGCAAGCTGCTACTGATCCCTGAACTTCTATCCCCAGTCATTTCTTACTCTTTTTCTTTTTCAGATTTATACAAAAAGCAGATGCTGCGATGTCTATGTGAATTAATTGATCAAATTGAGTTTTTAGTTGATTTTGAGGCCACTGTATCAGAAAATGAGGATACAAAGCACTCAATATACCAACCTTTTCTAAAGTTTTACTAACTTATTATATAGCATCTTTGGGGATTCTAGATGGGATAGGACATCATAATTGAGACTGCTTTAAAATATAGTGCTTTTTGTGATAATTTAATTGGAGTATTCATTGTGTGTCATGCTTTATGTTAAGCATTTCCTAAACAATATTGTCACAGCAATGAGAGAAGAATAACTAAGACAGAACGGGAGTCTTTGGGAGGTGAGTAGGTCATGACTGTGGAGTCCACACGAATGAGATTAATGCTCTTATAAGAAGGATTAAAAATCACGTGTCCCACAGACACACTGTCTGAGCAGCAGTATTTTTGAGGAAAAAATAACTAAAATTATCAAAAATTGAGTTTTTTGCACTCTATGACCTTATCCTCATTCATACAACCATCTGCTGGGCTTTAGGCAACACCAAGTTATAGTTCCTTCGGAAAGCAGTCATCACATACTTAATACGTGCTACATGCTTCAAAGCTTTGAGGAACCAAAGACAAGATTTAGTTCTTGCCCTCTGTGGACTTCTATCAGGATAATAAGTACACATTTTTAAAAAATGTCCACAGGAAGTTTTGCACGTTTTGTCTCTCAGACTTTTTTCCCAAGGTTACTAGCAATGACCACACAGATTGTGTTCCATACAGAGACCATAATGTGAATGACAATCCTGAGAATTGACATTGCACAACCCACACAATCATACATGGAGGCCCTGTTTATTTAAATAGTTTCTACTTAAAATACCTACCCCTGTAGCCCTGCCTTCCCATTCCATCCAGATGCATCTCTGCTTTGAACTGTCGACATCCTGGCCTGACCACAACTTACAAAGTGTTCCTCTTTTCTGCAGACTTCCTTTCATATATTTGGTCTATAATAGGAATTTGAAAATCAAACAGGGCCTCCGTGAGCCTTTTCTTCCTGGTAAGTGTTTTCTTTTACCATTAATTTAACCCAATGTTCTCATTTAGCTTTTTACCACCTTGAATCTTATCTGTGTGCCTAGTTTTCAATGGTCAGGGTAAGAGCTATGTCTCATCCATCTTTGTGTCTCCTGGCAGCACTTTACATATAATTGAAACTCAAAAGAACAAAAGAAGAAAGTGCTGTTTAAAATGAGAGGCCTTTTAAAGAGTGAAAGATGCCTATTAAAATGAAATGTCTGACAAAAATCTTCAGCTGATGCATTTTTTAAATTGTTTTGCTGCTGACTCTCAAATATTTATGCTAATGACAACCAGGAAAAACACAGATATTGGAAATGTACCAAATCTGAGGCCAATTCCAGACAACTCATTCTTTTTACAAAACTGTAAAAGAATTGAATAAGAAAAGGCACAGGCATCAGTGACCCCTCACATTTCTTCCTTGAGTCATGCTCATTCTTTCTCAGGTTTGTACCATTTGTAGGAGGTCCCATGCATAGTGATCTGAGAGTACAGCACAGAGGGAGGAAAATAAAGGAAAGAACACAAACAAAAGATGTGAAAATGAATAAAAACATAATCAATCATTGACACTTAACTTATATTTAGAATCTTTATCTAAGATCATTTCCAAATAATTACTTTAGTGATTTTATTCTTATGAAGAATAACTAATTTTCTCACTAAAAAGAAGGATGGGAAGAAAGAATAGAAGAAAGAAAAGAGAAGGGGAAAAAGAAATAAAGCAGGAAAGCTGAGGGAGAAAAAAGAAAGGAGGAGAGAGAAGAGGGAAGAGGACAGAGAGGGGAGATAGGAGAGGAGAGAGATCTACAAATAAGACACTGTTTGCTTTTTGGTTAAAGAAAGTTGTTTGCTTCAACTTTGTTGAAGTTCAATACACTTTAAATGAAACAGGAGTTTGGAATGCTCTGAAACTCTGACTAAGCGAATGGCCTCCTTGAGTAATTTAAACTTCCTTTCTCATTCATAACACTAACCACAAGGTTAAACTGGCAATGTGCTCCTTTTGAATTTCATGAGTAAAAAATGTACTGAAAATCATTTTTTTTCCTAGCCAGAATGAGTGCTATTTCCTCCAGATCTACTTTCTGACAAATAGTACATCCTAAACCAGGTAGTTAAGCCCTTAGTCACAGAAATTCAAGTTTTTCATCAGAAATCAGTCTTCTCCCCCATTGACTTGGCTAGTCTGCCCCATCTGCTCTGGAACACTAGAGTCCCATGAGTAAATTCGAAACCCTACTTCAGGGGAATGAGCTACTCAGAGAAAAACCCCAGCATCCTGTACACTCTGATTATAGCACCACATAAGCACATTTAGGAAAGAAAATGCTAACAGTTTGACAGAGTAAGAATTGGCTGCCTCTGTGGTCTGACACTAAGGAGTCTAGGGAGGCCTTAATGTCACCTCCTCCTGCAGAACTGTGGCCTTCCAAGGTAAAGCTGTAATCTTTCGTAAAGATCAAGTGACTAAGGCTCCTACAACACTATTACTCATATCTTCATTTGAGCACAAAACCTGAAAAAGGTTTTGGAGGGAAAGAAAGAACAGAATAAACAAAATGGGTTAAGGTTAAGGTTGCATTTCAGAAGCCTCATTGAACTAGATCTTTTCCAGAAAGTGACTTTGCTTTTTTGGATACCATTCACTTGTGACAGTTTCTTTTTTTTTGTATTATGGCCGGCTCAGCCTGCCTTGGGGGTGGAGATGGTGCAACATGTGGTGCTGGGATCGAACCATGGTCCCTGCGATTACCTAAGCTTTCCTAAGCAGGCGCTTTAGACTGCTGAACCATCTTGCCAGCCCCTTGTGACAGTTTCTTTAACTGGATCAGAATTGCACCTTTATCACCCCTTCGTCTCTTCTTTACTTCCATTCTCTTTCTTTACCTTCCTTCTTCTCCATATATATTTATTGTACCCTTACTTTGTGCTAGGCTTTGTTATAGAAACTGGAGATATAACTATAACAAAACCAGAATAAATTTCCATGTCATGTGACTTACATTCTAGTTGGGGAAACATGTTAAGTAAATAATTATACATTACATATAAATATATTATATTTAAAAATATGTATAGTTCTCTATTTGTATAGTTCTGGTTAGCCTGTATGCATTTTTATTACATGCTTTAATTAAAACCAGGATCCCTAACAACGCAGTTCAAATTTCTACCACCTACAATATATTAATTTAGTTGTCAGAAGTACAAACTTCTACTAATAGCTCTGTAGTCTGCAAATCGCTGTGTAAATGAAAAATATAAATTATAATCAATGACCAATGATTTCATGTCTTCCTAATTCAGTCACTGATTGTTAATGGCATATATGTTTTGTAGTTCACACAAAGATGGCAGCATACCCCTGGCTTTTTTGTTTCCCTGTAGTAGAGAGATACTATAGCAGAATGACTTAACTTTTGAATTCATTATTGAGTTTATGTGATGCTCCAGGTCATTTGGATTCTCTTGAATGCAAATATAACTATTTGCTTTCTTGCCACAAAACACTACATTCAGCTATCCCTTTGGACTTTGCAGTTATTTCACCTTTAAAAACTATTAAATTGACTTTCAGACAGGCTATTAATGCTATAGCTGGGGCTTGTGTTATTTCTTTAGCTGAAGTTTGAAAGAAGTATGACAGAAGGCATGTAATTAAACATACTCAATCATTATGTCAGGCATTGACAGCAAGTCTTATCTGCATAGTATAGCAGGAAATTTTCCTATCAGGCAAGAGATCTCGCAGGTTTCTAACTGTAAGTAAATGGAGTTGTAGAAGAGATAGCTGACCATGGGAATGTGGGCACAATGCTCTGGTTTGAGAGGCTTTTTATCTTTTCACAGAAGAAATTAGGAAAAGGAATTTATGAACACAAATTAAAATGAGTCTGATGACAAAGATGATTATGTCTCAGTGGATGCAACTTTGGTAAAAAACAAACAAACAAACAAACAACTCCATATTAAAAACATTCTCACAAGGTCAGTCAGGTCCCCTCAGGGTTTACCCTGAAACCATGTACTGAGGTTTGTGGAACTTTTGTCAGTGTCAGCCATCTGGATGAATCACAGCCATTGCTTGACCATTTTGCTCTCTGTGGAAGCCTGAGAGAATGTTTTCTATCTATGTGGCTCTCCTTAGGCACACTGTACATTATCAATCACTTTCCTCTGTGGCCCTATAATCTGCTTAAACAGGAAATTTGGGACTCCACTGAGTTATATGATGTTACAGTACAGGTTCTTTTATGTCCTGTGTTCTCACTGACCTTGAAGGGCTGGAACCAAAATATTGGGTATACTTGTAATCCTTCTTTTTCTCTAATTACTTGGACTGTCAACTTAAGTTGTTAACCATCCAGAAGAGAAGCTTAATGATATTATTTCCTATAACTTAGGCACTTGAGGTTAACTATCATTCAGATACAAAAGTTACATATTTTTTGTACATAAGTCTTGCTTTATCATGGTCTTAACCATCCAGCAGAAAAGTCTAACCACAAGATATAGAAAGGAAAGCCATAATAATATGATGAGTTGTAAAAGGCTCAAGGCAACAACCTTCGATAATGCCAGATGAGCTAATAATCCACTACTGTTGTGGACTATTGGACTAAACATGTAGCTGTTTTGTGCAATGAAAAGAAAGATCTGTACTAATGATGTTTAGACAAGAAATCATGTCTGCATCTTGTACTCTGAAGAATTATGGTGAAGACATTATACAATGTATTAACTATTGTAAAAATAATACATAAATAAATATTATAAAATAATAGAAAAAAGATTCTCAGGGATATTTCATGACATTGAAAATGTAAGATCAAAATGTTAATAGCTGATCCAAACGTAGGAATATGGATGACTATTCACCGAGAAAAAACATCTGTTATCTCTGTGTATTTTATGATGAGAAGAGCAAGAAAAGCATTGGCACAAATACTTTTGACAAACTTTCTCTCTTTTAATTTTGAGAAAATACTTATAATTGTACTATTTTAACCATTTTCCAGTGTACAATTGGGTAACACTGAGTATACTTACATTATTGTGCAATTATCAACATCATTTATCTTTAAACTTTTATATCATCTGAATCTTTTCTTTTTCAAAAAATTTTATGCATTTTAGTACAGGGCTCACTATGCAGGTCAGACTTGTAATGATCCTTCTGTTTCAGTGTCCCCAGAGCTGGGATTACAGGCATACGCTTTCACACTAAGTTTTGGTGGCCACCTTGGTGCACCCATGGCAGGTGCAGTATGGGGTGCTGTGGATTGAACGTGTATCCCTGCGCTTGCCAGGCAAGTGCTTAGATCACTGAGCTACCCCTCTGCCAGGCAAACAGAAACTTTCTATTTCTTATCACTAATTCAATGTCCTCCCACTTTTTGGTAACCTCTATTATATTTCCTGTTTCTATGAATTTGACTATTCTTATGTGAGTATAACCAATGAATCAAATATACATTTGTCTATGAAGTTTAACTTAATTTCACTTAGCAATTATTTACATACACATAATAGCATGCACCAAAATTTCATTCTAAGGATAAACAATATTTCATTGCATGTATGGGCAATTTTGTTTTGAATTTTTCTACCTTTGGCCTATTGTGAATAATGCTGTTATGAATATTGCTGTGCAAATATTTGGTCATGTCTCTCCTAGTAATAATTTAGGTAGATACCTACAAGTGGGATGGATGAATTGCATGATAATTCTATGTAATTTTTCAACAAACTCCTGTACTTCTTTCCACATTGTACCATTTTACATCCCACAAGAAATGTAAGAGCGTTTCAATTTCTCAATACCCTTGCAAATATTTGTTTTTTCCTCTTCCTTCTCTTCCTCCTTTATAATAGCTATGTTAAAGTTATTGAAGTGGTACTTCCTTGTGGTTTAAAGTTTTATTTCTTAATTATTAGTAATGTTTACTGAGCATCTTTCCATGAGCTTATAGGTCACTTATAAGTTTCATTTCAAGAAATGTCCATTTAGAGCCATGCCTAATGGTGCATGCCTATAATTCCAGCACTCTAGAAACAGGCAGGGGAATTGCTATCAGCTTGAAGCCAGCTTGGGCTATGCAATGAGTTATTTTATTTTTTCCCAAAAGCCTATGCCTTTATAATGTATTGCAGAAGTGTTTTTAATGATGTTTTTACAAAAAAATTAATGGTCATTTATGGAGCAATCATAATTTCTCCATTGCTTATTAATATTTTGCATGAGTTCCAATTGCATAGCAATTTCTAAGGTTGCACTACTTTGTAGAGTAAGAATTTCCATTAGGATGTTGAATTAATGGTAAGGAATTGTCTTAGTTACTTTTACTCATTGCTGGGACAAATACCCGACACTCAAAATGAAGGAAGGAAAGATTTATTTAGCTCACAGTTGCTGGAGGTTTCAGTCCATATTCGGCTGGCCCAAGGCTGAGTGGAACAGGGCAGAGGGCATCCAGTTCATGGCGGCAGAACAAGCAACTCAACTGGAGCAGAGTAACAGCTCTTTAAAAAGTCTCTTTGTGCTCTGTCACTCTGATGTGGGCCCATTGTGTCCTAGGGTGGAACCAATCAT
>PVKN010014825.1:0-18869 GCA_004027915.1 Capromys pilorides
TTGAAGTACTTTTCTTCATGCTCTTATTGACTTGATGGTTTGTAAAGAGAAATCTGTCATTATTCTGATGGGTTTTCCTTTAAATGTGATGTTTCTTTTCTCTAGTAGCTTTCAGTATACTGTTCCTGTGCTGAATTTCTGGGATCTTGATTATTATATGTCTGGGTGTGGTTTTAATTGCGGTGGTGTTATTTGGAGTTCTATGTGCTTCAGTTGCTGAATGTCAGATTGTTTCCCCACATTTGGGAAGTTTTCTGCTATTACTTCTGCCCATATTCTTTTTATATCATTTGTACAGACTCCTTCTTTCTCATTGATGCCTATTAGTCTTACGTTGTTCATCTTTGCATCATCTTACAGATGTTGAGTTATCTTTTCTTGCATCCTAGCTGTTATTAAGAGATCTTTTCTTACCTCTTCACTAGCTGCAATGGTGTCTTTAAGGTTTGAAATTCTATTTTTACTTTCATTGAAAAGGTTTTGCCAGCTTGTGATTGAGATTTTAAGTTCCTGCATAGCACTTTGAATCTGCTTCAAACATTCTATTACTTTCCTATATTGCCCATTCAAGGATTCCATCATTTTTGTATTCTCTTCTATTTTTTTTATCAGTTTCTTTAGAAGCACTAAATACTTCTTTTATTATAGATATTATTTCTTTTTTTACTTCAGAAATTATTCCTGATATGATTTCCTCTATACCTTTCTGCAGTTGTTTCTTTACTTTGGATGCTATTATTTCAGAGATTTCAGGTGTGTGATTTCCAATTTCTTCTATGCTATTGTCTCCTGAATTTATTCTTGGTGGGCTCAGGGCCTGAAAGCACATTTTGCTCCTTCTCTTTGTCATTTTCTATAGCCCTGTCTTCTGACCTTTGGTGTAGAGCTTTGGTACAGTTCTTACCTTAGTACCAGGTCCGGATCTACCAAGTTCAAAGTCATCCAGGTGAGTGTGGCTTGTGTCTGGCTGCTGAGCTCCACTTCTTCCTGCTGCAGCCCTTGGATGTGAACCTGCTGTGCCACTCTGGAAGATGTTCTGCTCCTGGATCAGCTGGGTGGGTCTTGTCTCTAGTATCTCTGCAGGGAGTTCTGTGGCGGTTTTCCACACTGGGCATGCTGGGCCTGGTTGCTGGGTCGAATGAGTTTCCAACAGGCCCAGGGTGATCTACATAATATGCCGGGCCCGGTTGCTGGGTCAAATGAGTTCCTGGCAGGCCCAGGGTGGTCTACATCATGCACCGGGCCTGGTTGCAAGGTAGAATGAGTCAGAGTACTGGGCTTTAAAGTGTGAGCCACCATGCCTGGCTAGGGAGCCTGTTTTCTTTTTAATAGTCTAATTACTTGAGTAAATGATCTAACATCCCTTCAATGCTAAATCTCTAAGCTTCTATAAAATGTCTAACTTTCTGATCCTTTCCTTTCCAAAGAACAGCTTTAAATTGTGGTTTGAGTTATGTGATGTTGCTCATTTGAGGAGTGTCTCTGCTTTAGCCATAAATCCATCTCTGAAAAAAACTCAGTATTTTTCTGCCTCAGCTTCCTCCTGCCCTGTCCCTTGACTTTATTTCTGGGTGTTGTTCCAGAATTTCACTTGACTTCATAGTTACCGGCTTCTTTCTCCTTCTGAAAAAACATTTCCTTGTTGGCTTATGACACACACACACACACACACACACACACACACACACGCACACACACACACACACACACACACACCAAAAAAAAAAAAACAAACAAAAACACCAACCCATAAATTTTCCTTTCAATGGTCTTGCTCATGTATATAGTAAATGAGACCAGCAACATGTCAGGAAATTTCTCCAAGAGATTATGGAGGTTTTGATATTTTAAGATCTGGAGATACTGAAGAGGAGAGAGGATAAAAATTTCTTCTTAGACACACACTGACTTTTTAACATTATTTCCAAATATTTTGCATGGGCTTATTTGCAAGAGTATTTCTTTTCTATGCATGCCTGACAGAATTCTCTGGGAAGAGTTGATTTTGTCCAGTAGAAGTCTCTGTGATTGGCTCAAAATGTGCCATTAAAATATAAAAGTGTCATCCTAAGTACTTTAGTAGAGTGGTAGGATCAGAGATCCTTGCTTCAGAGACCATCTGTATGTCATAGGCTGTGGACAGCACTGTGGAAGGGCAGGGAGGGTCAGGATGACAACTCTGTGCCAGATGGGAGTGCGTAATGACACCATCTTTCATGGAGGAGGTGGTGATGGTTGAGCTCCTGGGACAGTCGCCTGAGACCTCATGGGACAGGAGCAAGCGGAGGGCAGGAAAGGGAGCCTCGGGAAAGGGGGAAGGGGAGAAAACCTCGGCAGGAGGAGGGAAGCGTGTAGAGAGGATGCAGAATCCAGGCAGGCCTGGAGGCAAAACCCTGAGGAACCAAAAGTCAGAGCAAATCCCAGTTTCCTGTCTAGTCCACAGATAGGAAAAAGGACATCCTGGACCTGGGTTCCAGGCTGGAGGGAGAAGACAGACAACAGGAAAGAAGCCAGCTGCTCTGGGGGCTCAGAGCACAAAAAGGCACCCCTTCTGTGATGTTTGTCACTAAATAACACATCACGAGAGCTGTGCACAGTGTTTTCTAGTCACAAACCACGCAGTCCATTGTGGCCAGGTGTACTCAAAGTTGAGAACAGGCCAGGAGCTTTTGAGTTTCAAGTAATGTTGGCCAAAAGCTTTCCACAGCGAAGCAGTGGCCAATATGACCTACGCTTTGCTCACACCCAGTGGGGCTTTGCCCTTGACTTGGTGGCCTTCAGTGGGCTTTGCCCTCGACTTGGTGGTGTTCAGTGGGCTTTGCAGATAGGTGGCCTTGGTGGCAGGGATTGGTGTGGAGGCTCTTGTGTAGACATCTGTTCACTGAAGCACTCCTGCATTGCCACCTGGCAAGTTCCAGGTACTCACACTGACCTTCCTGCCCATCTGAGGCCACCCCCAGAGACCAGGGAGTGCCCTGGTGAGAGGGACTTCACCCCAGGGAGCCCCCTCTTCATGAAGAGGGCAGCAGTGTATTAGTGTGCAGCCAGGTGGACAGCACTTGCACGTGGATTTGCCTCCCTTTCCCTCTCCTTCCTTGCCAAGGCCACCTTCCAGGTGTCTCACGCACTGCCACCAGGAGTCATTTGTGACAGAGAAGCCAGTGGTCATTGCTCAGGACATTTTGTGGTCCCACCGCCAATCCTGGCAGATGATGCCTTTACGAAACCAGCTATGGAACTGGGAATGGTGCAGACTCAAAGCCAGCATGTGGAAAGGTTGGGGTTTTCTTCTTAGCAGTGAGGCCTGCGTGCACCTGAGCTCCAATGACGTGTCATCCTCCCTGGGAGATGTGCGTCCAGGAACCAAAGTGGTGACCAGGCAGGGTGAAGGGAAGGAGCGCCGCTTCTCACGTTTACATCTAATACAGCCCCATCCCGGGCGATGTTCACACAGACGTTGCAGAACTGGAGGAGCAGCGCGTCCACCAGGGGAGGCAACAGGGACAGAGGCTCTGCTCTTTCTGACTCCTTTCCCCAGAGGGTAGGGAAGATGAAGACACTAAGATGGGCTGGGGTGGCCAATCCTGGTGATCACAGCTGCCTGGCAAGTATCCTGATTCAAGGGGGGAATGCAGAGGAATAGGGGTGAAGCCCAGAGGAAGCTCCTAGAATTGCCTTGTTCAGTGGAAAAGTGAGAGAAGACAATAGCATTGCTTGCTAGCAGGGCTGCTGGAGAGCTCAGGTCACTCAGGAATAGAATCTGGGTCACTGTGCAGTAGGGGGGCAGACCATGTGAGGAGGAAGGAAAAGAGACGGACGAGTTGTGTGACAGGAATAGTGCATGTTCACATCGGTCTTCTTTCCAGGGAAATTGGAGGTTGGGCATTGACGTAGAAAGAGTAGGAAATACCTGCATTTAGCCCCCTTCTGTTACTGAGCTCCTAAGATCATAAAGGAAACAGTCCTAAGGTTTTCCTTTGCAAAATTTATTGTGGCTTACAAAAGACTTAAGGGTTGGCCCCTGCCTGCCCCTGCCTGCCCCTGTAACTGCACTGCAGCCTAATCATCTCGTTGTGGGCCATGTTTAACCTTACAGGTAAAATTCACTCCAGCCTCAGGGTCCCTGGAAGGCTTTTCCCTGCCTGGAATGTCTCCCTGACATATCCCAGGGGACAGTGGGAATGAGAGACAAAGAGCATGCTATGTATAGATGCCTACCCCACTCTCTGTCCACCTTATGACAGGAGGACAGCCGTATTTGTTCCCTCTCCTCAAGGCTCTGTGCCCACCGTCTGAGCTCACTCTAGCAGAGATCAGATTCTAGGCCTAGTTTTAATCATCTGACCCCCTCAGTGGGCGTAGTTTCTCTAGGAGCACAGAGACTTTTGTTGTGTGCCAGTTTGTCTCTGTATCCCAAGAGTCTGAAGTAGTGGAGATGCTCAAGTATTTGTTGACTAAACGACTAAAGTAATTGAATAATGACAGAAATAAGATTTGTTAACTGCTCTTAAGAACCTCATAATTCAGAGTGAGACTTTGGGCCCCTTGAATTTTAAGTAGCTCCATAAGGCCTGTAATAGAAGAGATCTTAGAAACTAGCTGGAATTACTAAGGGACTTCACTGTCTTCCAGGATCATTTTGTCAACAAAATTATGCCAGTGGCATGGTGTGCTTAAGGATGCTGGGATGTTCACCCCTGTTCTTCAGAGCACGCCCCCTGGTCTCCCTTCCAGTTGCCCCCATTGCATCTCCCAGTCAACAGCTGACCTCTCAACGCTGCTTTTCTTCTCCAAGCTGTGCAGTTTTTGCATCTTAGAATTTGCTATTTACAAAACCTCTAATCAGCACACCTAACTGTACACATGTATGTTGCATATTTCATTATGCAGCAGCTGTTCACAAATACAGCAGTAAAGGGCCTGACGTCTTTGTGATTGCTCCGCATTCCAAGGCATGTGCTGTTAGCTTCTACCATATCGGGGTCTGAAGGCCGTTCTAAAGCTCTATCTACGTCCTTCTGTTATGAAACTATCTACACCGTGGCACAGACAACGGCCTCCAGCGAACCAGACTGTGTCTGGCGTGGGCTCCCCAGTCCAGCGGGCTGGTGCAGTGGCTTTCTTTGCTTCCCCTTGTCTTGTCCAAATCCCTTGGCTGCTCCAAGGTCAGCCCAGAGACTCCTACTGTTTTCCACGCCTTACTGATTCTTCCCTTTGAACTCTTTTGCAGGTGCGGCTATCTTAGTCACCTTGTCCCAGAGACACAACACTGCATGCTCGCTACTTAGAGGAGGAGGGGCTTGCGTTGGCTTCACAGTCTGTAGAGGTTTCAGTCCACAGCAGGCTGGCACCAAGGCAGGGCCGCAGGGCCCAGGAGCCTGGCATTGCAGCTCCTGTTGTGACAGCCGGGGAGCAGGCAGTGACAAGGGAGGAGCTGGGGACAGGGACACATCTCTCTAGGACATGCCCACAGTGACCGCCTTCTCAGGCTCTGGCCCACCTCCTAGCAGCCAATCGGTTGTGAGCCCCTGTGACCCAGTCACCATTCAAAAGCTCACCTGTCCTCACATGAGTCTCAGAGGGACATCGAGAGAGAAGCCGTAGCGGTACTGTAGCCTGTACTTCGCATTTACGCCTTCAGTTCTGTCTGGCGAGAGCCTCTCATTCTAGCAGGGTTTCAGTGTCGAGCCACACATCCCCAGCACTAGGGTGTCTCTTCCCCAGCTCTCGCCAGGGTGGGGGCATCTCCCGTTCCCTTCTGCATGCTAGTTGAAAAACCCTGATACACAAGTCACTTCTCTGAATTACGTTCCTCCGCCAGCTTGTGAATCCTGGGATCATTCACTGTATCTCATATTTCTGAAATATTCACCCAACAGTGGTTAATCGCTGGGCTAGAACTGGGCACCTAGGGGCGCTCCTTTCCAACAAACAGCAATGAAGATATGGGTGAGTTGTGTAAGTGTGCGCATGTCCGAGTCTTTACCTCCACTGGAGACCATGACCATTAGCTGAGCCCCAGGAGGCCGCCAGTTTCCTTGCTTTGTTTCCTGGTGCCATGCGCTGGTCTCTTTGCTCATCAGGCCCTTCTGCCTTGGAGCCGGTAGACCACGGACTGATCCCCTGGAGCCGTGAGCCAAATGAAACCTTCCCTCTAACTTGTGGTGTCAGGCATTGTGTCTCAGGGACGGGACGCCGACTAGTACGTGAGCTGCCGTCAAGCAGCAACGCTAGTTGTGATCTGCTCTTGAGCCAACCTCAAGACCAGGCTCCGTGAGAAAGGGCCCTGTGGCTCCCTGGAATATCCAGTTTGGATTCTGAAGGCATTAACACCCCCTGCGTATGGCGACAGCCAGGCACACCTGCCGTCCCTCAGCCTCTTCCAGCCCAGGCTTTGGAGAAGAAGGGCAGCTGGAGAATGACTCAGCCATGTGGGCGATCAATCAAGTCTGTCTACATAATGAAGGCCCAATAAAGTCTCTGGACACCGCGCTCCTCACGCTGGCAGGACTCTGTTTATTTTGTCACACATCAGTACTGGAATGGTAATGGATCCCGAAGACTGTGGAGGCTTCTCATGTGTAGTCTTGACCTCTGTCCTCCGTCTTTCTCTTTGGCTGTCTTCATCTTTTCCCCGGGATAAACCCCGACCACGAGTCCAAGCCTTGAGTGAACTCTTTTGCTGGTGACCTGTCAAGCGGAGGGTGGCGTTGGTGCGGTCCCTGTTAGAAGCGAGACCCTGGCTGCAGGCCTTGCAGCTTGGCTCGTTTCCCTCAGGTGATGACACATTCATGCTCTCCTCGTCTCCCAGCATCTGAAATCTGACTAAGATTATGACCTCGCGCTGCTGTTGCTTGGGAGAGACAGGGATGACCTCTGCTTGCGCTCTGATTTATTTTCCCACCCACTCTTCCTGCTGGCTTCCTCCTCACTCTCTGAGGTCTCTTTTGGGTTTCAGCCATGCTCTAGCTCCAGGCTTCGTGAGAGGAGGAATGGAGGAAGAGCTGCGGTGCATTAGGAGGGTTCTCCAAATCCAGACCCCGCCTTCTGGCCCCCGGGGTGACTTGAGCCACTTTCTCCCAAGCTAAACTTCTGTTACTTCCCACCAGTGCAGGCACTTAGGTGACATGGAGCAGCTCGGTTTTTCTACCCACTGTTTGTACTTCCTGAGGTTGTCTTAGGCGTTTGCTAGACCTGCTCAATCACGAGAACCACTGCGGCTCTTGCTAAAATTCAGATTCTTGGTGTGCCCTGGAAATTTTTAATTGCGTATTGGAGTTTTGACTCATGAGTCTACATTTGAATTTTCAGGGTGCTGCTCTGCTTCCAGTGCCCTAACTTTCACTTACCCTCCTTGCCCTGGCTGGTGCCAGGAAATAACCCGGATCTGTTTCATATACCCTGGTGTTGGCCGAGGCTTTGCCCTAGCCCGAGTCCTGGGACAGGCTCTTCCTGGAGCCCTGCCTGGCACTAGGACCTTTCCTGTGTCCCAGGCCAGTGTCTGTAGTCTTGCCACACATGGACAGACATCTGATAGGATCACCGGCTCCACCAACAACCTCATTTAATTCAATAAACATCTACTGCCTTAAGTTATGTCCCAGGCACTGTGCTGGGTACTGGCGAGGTGAAAGAAGGAAAATACAGTTGAAAGGGCCTGAGGGCCGCATAAAGCCATAGCTATGACACCCTGCGGCAAATGCTTTAGCAGAAACGTGTACAGAGAGCTGCAAAAACTCAGCCGGGAGGGTCAGGGAAAGTCTCAGTGGAGAGTGGACATTTGGGAGGCGATCCAAAGTTCCCTTAGAGGTCAGGGAAAGAGCATGGAGCCAAGGGGTGGGGTGGCACTTGATGGGCTTGGGCGGCCTGGTCTGGAGTTTTCCGAGTGTGGCCCTCAGACCATCTGCATTGTAATTCCTGGGTAGGCAGCTGGAAAAGCACATTTGAGTCCCTGCCTTACACTGCTTTGGAGGCTCACAGATGGCACCTCGCTGTCACTGTTCTTGCCAGGCCCCCCTTCCATTCTCAGAGCAGTGTCTTCTCTGGCCACAGGGCTCGTGAAGCACCCACATGAGACTCTGACCCCTGGACATGCTCAGGTAACGGCCACGCGGCAGTGAGGGTGCACCTGAGGTGTGCATGCTGCCGCTGCTTGCGTTTTCACTGGAAGCTCTAAAAGCTTTGCCACTACCTGTGCTGTGGCTTGGTTTTCCTGGTGGTTTGGACCCAGAGCCACTCCCTCCCAGAGATGGCTACAAGGGATGACAGGGTTGGAAGAAGTCCCTGCGGGTTGCGTTTCCATGTGCTGTGAGGCGGAGTCTGGTTTTAATTTTGTAGATGATGGAAAAAATGAGGTGCGTCCGACAGGCTTACAGCTTTTCTATTTCCATATTGTGAACTGGTGATGTGAAGAAAACCGTGCACCCTTGTACAGCCCTAGGGAGAGGCCCCCTGGGGTTGCCCCAGGAAGTGGGCTCAGCCGAGCCCGCAGGATGACTGCTCTGCCTGGGAGCTGGGCTCCTGATGGACAGACACTGAGTCTGTGCTTAGTGCTGGGAACCTCACCTGTATCCCGGGTAAATCCTGAGCCACATTCCGAGGGACTTCAGGGAGACAGGTGGTGAGTCACACAATTGCACATGGTCTCCATAGACTTCCACCACCAAGTCTTGGATGTTCTAGAATAGAAGGAAGTGTCACACAGACACACAGACACACACAGACACACACACACACACACACACACACAGAGGAATATTTGGGATGGATCACTGTGGCTTGCAAAAAGGAGAGGTCAGAGATGAAGGAGAAAGTACAGGAAAACATCTGTGACCTTCTGGGGCGAGGGTCTGGAACTTTAGGGCTGATTTGTTCAAGATAGGGCCAGCTGCTCCATGAGTGTAGTTGTGGAGTGACAGGAGGTGGGGTTTAGGGGCCAGTGCAGGAGCCACCGGGAGGGCCCATCTAGCAGCTTATCTCACAGATCTCTGAGAAATCTGTCTATCTTGGGGTCTCCTCAGCTTTCTCCTCTTCCCTTTGGCCCCCTTTCCTTTCTCCTCTCCTTTCACCCCCTGCCTCTCACTGTCTGTCTTGCTCCTCAGACAGGCAGGGCTTGAGAATTTAATGCTTCTGTGATCTGCCTAATCCACTGGAAATGAAGAAATGAGATGGAGCGAGGGGAAGTGATTGTCCAGGACAGTGGGTACATGGCTGGGTAGGGATCGAGTAGAAGCAGGACTGTGTCTTGTGACCCTCTTTCCGAGCCCATGTCTACTTCACTGTGCTTTAACCCCAAGGCGAATTCTTATGCTTTTCCTGCATTAAGGTGTAAATTCATCATGCTTAGCTTCTACAATCACTGTCTAAGAAGACTGCAGCAAGTGGGTGACCGTGTTTGCTAAGTTCCTTGAAGAAGAGAAGTACTTTGCTCAGAGACACAAGTTTCAAGAGCAGGAAATCCAAACTTACCGAATAGAAAAGTTCAGGTTCACAGGGTTATTTTAGGCCATCTGAATTTATTTTAGGCCATAGAATTTTTAGAGTAGATTCTAGGACAAAGAGGGACTTTGTTTGATGGCTGCCTGATTCAGGGTAGGGAAAGAGACAGGGTGGTTCTGTTTCTTGGACCCCTTGATCTGAGTCTTGCTTTCTTTTCAAGTCTTTGACCCCGTCCCCTGGCGCCTGTTAGGAGTACATGGGAGCTGAGCTCATGGCTTTACTCACATAGGAATACGCTGGTATCTCTAGGCGTGGCTCCATCAGGTCTGGAGACCCCGTGCAGTGTCTGACTCAGTGCCAGGGTAGCAGGCACTCAAGGTTTACTTGAGCTAAGTGTTCAGCTCTTCCCCAAGTTGTTATCAGTGCAGCCGTGGGCAAGTCATTGCCCGTCTCCTAGCTCACTCCAATCTCCTACACAACATCAGACAAGAACCAGACAACCTCGGATGTTCCTTCCCACTCAGACATTATATGAACTTTGGCATCTTTTAAAAAATTCCCAGAAATCTGGAGCTGGGAGAGACTTTGAAGGTCAATGAGCCCAAGCCACAGCTCATTCAAGAAGGGGCCAGATTATTCAAAGAAGTGAAGATCTGGCAATGTCATGGCTTGTGTAATAGAGAGAGCCAGCCAAAAGGAATAATGCAGATTAAAAATCATTTCAGGGCCAGACTTATTCTCTTTCACTAAATATCTGTCATGTCAGTAAGCAATAGTTAAACTTCTGCCTTGCTTTGGTTTTCTTCTTTGTTTTCTCTGGTGTTTAGCTTACACACAGGGTGATGTGTATGCTGTATCTCACCTGGTGTGCTTTAAACTGTGTATTCTCCCGCATGACTACCTCACAAATCGGTATAGATTGTGTTGACATGAAGAGAAAGTTCCTCGTGCCCTCTGATACCCCTGGCCTCTCCCCTGGGAACAGAGACCTAATTTCAATCACTATAGCTTTATTTGTTGGATGTGAACTGTATGTAAATGAATCCCATAGTGTGTGGCTGTGCATCTGTGACTGAATTTTGGGTGTCACGTCTGAGGTCTGTGCATGCGATTTTGTCCATCAGTGAGGTGTTTTGCTCATTGTTTTCTGTGAACTCTTTAACTGCTGCAAGAGTTCAGAACTCGTCAATGCAGCAGAAGAAGTCAGAAGATTTGAGTTCCAATCTTAATGTTTCCCCCGGTAGCTATATGACCTTCTCGCTGGGCCTGCTTTTCTCTCTTGTGAATGAAAAGGTTTGGCTAAAGAATCGCTAGCAATTTTTTGATACAGGGTCTCATGATGTAGCCCAGGCTGGCCTGAAACTCACAGCGATCCTTCTGCCTCAGCCTCCCAAGTGCTGGGATCACAGGCGTGCGCCATCACACCAGGCACTAGCAATTTTAATCACTTTAAAAGTCAGCAAATGGTATATGAATTAGAGACTGAGCAAGCAACTAGAAGATATTTACGACATACCTGATAAATGCTCCTACCGTGAATGTAGAAATGATTCTCACAACTCAGTAAGCATAAGAGATAGACAGCTCAACCCAGATGGGGACCTTATTGCGTGTGTGTGTGTGTGTGTGTGTGTGTGCGCGCGCGCGCACGTGTGTGCTTATTGTCACTGTCATAATGTAGAACATATTGGGTGAGAGATCGTGGATCTCGCTTAAGACCATGCAATGAATATTGCCGGGCTCTCTGGAAGCATTTGGTCACATACAAGTTGCAGAAGCTTGCTTCGAAAAAGCATCCCTTTGTGTACTGTAAGGAGGCCCCACGTTTCGTTTTAATGAATGCATGAAATGCACAGAAAAGGGCTTCATGAATCGCAAAGTTGTCAGCAAATGAAAGGCGTCGTGATTATTCCAGACCCGGCGCGCACGCGGCTGGCATCAGCCGCCATTCATCGCAGCGGCAGGTGTAGCAGGCAGCAAGAGCCGTCGCTTTTGTGCCTTTGCCACGGCTGTGAGAGAACCTCGGAACCTGCTGCACAAGTAACAGCTGCGATTTGCATCGAGGCTTCCGCGCGCACATGCGAGAGGCCCGGCGAGCGCGCGGCAGCAGATAGATGGGCTTGCACTCGGGCGGCCACGTTATTATTTCCTCAGATGTTGAAAAGGGGAAGTTTTCACAGACCTTGGAAGTGGCCCCACCTGCTCGCAGTTACGGTCACAGCGTGCGTCATCTCTCCCACGCACGCAAACCGCCTCGTGACGGACAGCCAGGGCAGCGTTCTGCTGTGTCAGGGACGGGTTGCATATGGTTCATCACCCACTTCTTCACTGGACTCCCCGCCTCAGCGCTGGGCTGTGCTGCTCAGAGAGCCCTATCATTCCAGCAGCAGGAGGCCAGCGCGAGAGGCCCCTGCACAGCACAGTCTGCCAGAGCGCTCGTGGTCCCCACCTTGCCCTTTTTCAAGATTTTGCAACTCTGGGCTTGTCTCAGCAGAGTGAAAAATTGTCCCATCATCGTAATCAATCCGGACTGGCCAACCAAAGGGAATGCGCTTGGTCACTCACATCTGCTGCCCCTGCCTTCTTGGACGAGGCTGTCGGCCCATGGCTCTGCTGTGACTGCTGCCTAACTAGGAAGCATTTCCTTTCCAGGGCTGTGTGGAGAGGTTTCGGGCTCGTCTGTACTCATTAAAGTCTCCTTTATGCGAGAATTAGCATCTCTGTAGTCATGCAAATGCAAGCATGCACACGTGCGTGTACACACACACATCTATCAATGGAACTAATCTAAATTCTATATAGTTGTAGAATACAAAGAGCTTCGGAGACCAGAAGGTCCAGATCTGTATTAGAGTTTATCACTACACCTGGGTGATCAGCCTCAGCTGCCTTGTCTGCAAAATGGCAATAAAAGATCTCCCTTGTTCTCAGGATTCTTATAAGGTGACAGGATCCCCCCACCCCCCATGCCTTTCCAGAGAGGCTGTGCCCCACGTGGGCAGTGTCTGCCTTGTAAGAAGTGGGTAAAGTAGTTGTCCCTGGGGTTGTCCAGATGGCACAGATGACCAAGTCCACAAAAGTGGCTGCCTGCGTTTTGCAGCAGGGTACTGATGGTCCTGGAACAGTGGCTAAGGCCCAGGGGCTTTTTCCATTCTGGAGCAAGCAGGACCATGTTGAAGAATTTGAAGAATTGCTTCTGCTCATTAGGGGAGGAGGAAACCAAGCAAATCAAATAAACAAAATGAAACAAAACAAGGTGACTTCACATGCTTGGGTGATTTCTTCAACGGAGTGGCCGAGTTGACTGGCACGGAAGGGAGATTTTCGCTTTTACTTTTGAAGCATGAATCTCTGCTTATGTTTACAGTACTTCTTCCCTGTTCAGCCTGAGATATCCCCATTGCTTGGAGGAGGGTTTGGATAGTTAGGATGGCAGAAAGAAAGGAAATCTGTGAAGTGGCTTCTTATAGCTCAAACAAACAGAAGAAGATTTGATTTGCAAGAGCCATATTTTGTGGCAAGAGGAAAATATTATTGGTGTAGTCTGTGATAGAAAATTAGGTTAGAAAAAGGAGAGGGAAGAACCAGATTGTGCCCTTTCTTTTCTGGGCTGGTGGGTGGTGGCCACATGATCAGAAGAGAAGAAGGAGAAATGGAGAGGTGGGGACTGGGAAGGGAAGAGCAGACCGGAGGGATCATGTGGAGGGGCACTGGCCCCATGGAGGGTTGGGGTGCCCTACCAAGCATGTGTGGGCATTTATGGAGGGCTCTGTTAGCTGCCTCCATGTTCTGTGCTGAGAATCTTCTGGAAGCAACTGCCAGTGTGTCAATCCATTCCGTTCAGTGGAAGCGATGTCTTCCAATGCCCATTTTTTTCTAAGCTTCATATCCAGTCAGGGCGCCATCTTTACAATGGCCAAGGATACTAGAAAGTTCCATGAGACAGAGGCACAGTTTCCAGAAGGTCTTCGGAGATGTGGAGGGCAAGCTCCCACATGTGCTCTAGGTTTTGTTTTAGGGGTTCATCCAGTGTGGTGACTAAAAGACCGGTCTCTGGAGCCAGGTCTTCTATCTTGGGTCTCTTGCCTTATGAGCTCAGAAACTTTGAGGAAGTTTTAAAAACTCTCAGAGCCTTGGCTTTCTTGGCTTCCAGATGGCACAATCATAGTTTCTGCTGTGTGAGTTTGTAGTGATGAGATGAATTAATACACGGGAAGGACTCCGTTAGAACAATGCCTGGCGCACACAGAGCGCAGTAATTGCTAGTTATGGTTCTCGCTGCCTGTGCTCAGCCACTCAAGGGCAAATTCACGTGTGTGTGTGTGTGTGTGTGTGCATGTGCGTGTGCATGTGTGTGTGTGTGTGTGTCTGTGTCTGTGTTTCTGTAGTACATAAAGAGCTGAAAAACTGACAAGTTTTTTTTGTTTTACAATAGCTGAAGTGGAAGAAGTTGCCAATTCATTATCTCAACTTTCTAGGGTTGTTCTTTTGGTCTTTTATTCCTTAATTTGTGGAGGCAGGAGGAAGATCACTGCAAGTTCAAGGCCAACCTGGATTGCATAGTGAGACCCTGTCTCAAAAGGACAAAGAAAAGGAATGGAAAGGTTGGGAAAGGAAAGGAAAGGAGGTCTTCGGAGATGTGGAGGGCAAGCTCCCGCATGTGCTCTAGGTATGCCAGCCACCCCCACCCTGCAGGTTTTGTTTTAGCGGTTCATCCAGTGTGGTGACTAAAAGCCTGGTCTCTGGAGCCAGGTCTTCTGTCTTGGGTCTCCTGCCTTATGAGCTCAGAAAGGAAAGGAAAGAAGAAATCCTGACTGAGCTCCTTCAGTGAACCAGTGGAACCCGGTGCTAAGTACTGGGAATACCACAGCCTGCGATGGGCATACCTCTGCCCTCTCGTAGCTGACTCCACCAACTCTGCTAACCCACAGCTCCTTTTCCTCCTAAAGAGGAAAAGGCATTTGGGGGCCTGGGCCAGTCTCCCAAGCATATTTTCTGGTGCTGGCAATATGGGGTCCTGTAGCAGGCCATAAAATACATGGTATATGGGTTTAATAATGTCAGGGGAAATTTTCAGTTAATGCCTTGGACTGTGGGTACATCCAGGATCCAAAGGCCAGACCAGAACGGCACGAAGAGAAACAGGGAGCTGTAATTATCTGGTGAATTTGGGTCATGTGGCAAGCCAAACCAAATTACTGTAGCCTAGGAAAAGATGATTTTTTTTCTTTTCAAATGAATTAGGTTTGGTGAGATTTTGCTGGGGTCTTCCTTTTCTTTCTTCTACCAGGTGTTTCCTAGAAATCAGTAAGGTATAAAGGCAAAGAGTTGGAGAGGAATGACACGGCCTAGCCATTGGATATTTAGGGAGCCTCTCTTTCCCCAAGAGATAGCATATTCAACATGATCGAGGCTTGTTCTCAGACCTACAAGGCTGGTGCTGTCACTAGTTCTGTGTGCAGCTAGATTCGGCTTCCCTCATTGTGTTAGGATTACCAGCTACGTCACCTCTTGGTTCACTCATTTTGAACTAAACTTGATGCTTCTCCTCATTGTGGAATAAATGTTTTCAGTTAGATGTTTTCTTATGTCTTGTTTTAGTTCTAAATCATATCACGCTACAAACTGAAATTTCTAAGGCAAAAGCAAATGAAGGGAAGAGGCTTTACTTTTTATATTTTGAGTCCTTTATTATTCTTCTAATAAAGGATTTCAATGTATTCCCCGTCCAGGAAATGGTGATGGAAAGTACCTACTTCAACACGTAATCTATAAAATCTTGTTAAATAGTGTAATGAGAATTTGTCACTTTGTCACCTACCTGACCTTTTGCAACCCTGAGGCTCAAAGCAAAAACACGTCTCTCCCATTTTGGGTAAGATGCCTGGATATTTTACAGTGTCCTCACCGAGCGGGCTCACTAGCCAGCATTTCAGCCAGTCCAAGTCAATTTTCAAGCAAAGTGCATAACCAGAAACTGGCACAAACATTTGTGTATCATCCTTTCCATATTCAAGAGCTGTCTGAGGCTCATTTGATTAAGCATAAAAATAACTCTGCGAATGTCATTAGAAAGGCTGATCATCGTGCTACGTCTGGTCCCTCCAATTGCAGCTCTGGGGACACATCGTGAAGTCACTGTTAAGTTGTTTCTTTTCTAAAGCCCCGACCATGCTCTCTAGAGTCTGAAAAATTATTCTCATATTGCTTTAAGAAGCTTAATTTTTCTATTTCCATTGAACAGAGAGGAAACAGCTGGCCACTTAGGGCAGGCCAGGACGGTTTACTTGGCGATCGCACTCTCCGCCGGCTTCTTTGGGTAACAGGGCATCTTTATTCCACCCAGGGCCCCTCCCTGCCAAATCTCCTCATTAAACTGAGTTGTGATTAGAAAAGAATAAATGACATTTTATTTCACAGGCAGCTCTTTCCAAGCATTCATGCTTCTCTTTACGCTTTCCTCTTACACAACTTTTCCTTGGCCTCGGAGCTGCTTCTCCCTGGCAGCTCTTCCACACAGGATGTCATGGTTCCTGACTTGTCCTGCAGACCTTCACCGAATGAAGCTCCTCCACGCCCAGCCCTGTGGGCTCAGCTCTCACCCGGGCGCTCATGCATCCCCTGTCGTTAATTCTTCTGCAGAGTGGCCTTGTGTACTTCAGACTCAAGTGGCTATTGCGGAGCAGCCTTAATTGGTCCAGAAGTGGAAATCCTCTTTTGATTCCTCACATTTGTTTCTCTGTTTGTTTTGCTAAAGTCAAGGAAGCTCAGAGTACATGTTGCGTATGGCATCGAGATGCACGTTCCAAATGTGGACAGATGTTGACTAAAAAGCTGTCACTTGGGGAATTTGTTTAAAAACATGAAGCTATCAGGGCCCCAATTTCTAGAAGTTTTGAGCTTATTGGAGTGGGGGTCAGAGAGTTCCAGTGGGGGAACCAAAGACTAGATTTGGTCCCGTTGCTCAACTACAGCTATGGAATGAGAGACGAACAGGACGCTTGAAGGAGAATTTGGTGGGGGGATTGGCCAGGGACCAGAGGCTCGAGGATGGCCCCTCCGCCTGTATTCTTTCTTGGTGCCTTTGTAGAAATAAAAGAGTATCGCTCATTTCAAGAATAAGGAGCATCCTGGGACAGTGTTACAATGTTACGATGAAGCTGTAACTTCTGAAAAAAAAAAAAAATCTCCCCAACTTCTTTAAGCTGAATACATTCCAACTAGAGTGCCCACTTTTCAAAGAACAGTAAAGAGTTGATATAAGATAGGAAGGAAATAAAACTGAATATTGCAGTGAGAAATGACCTTGACCTTTCTTCCTGGGACATTCAACCTGTGGGCAGAGATAAAAGGTCATACTGGCATTGCCATAAACTTTCAGTCTTGAACTTAAGGTGAATATTCTGTCAATGCATTTATTTATTTATTTATCTTTTTTTTTTTTTTTTAATCAAGGTCTTACTGACCAAAATGTACTCTGTATACTTTTACTCTTGGGTCAGACTTCTAGCTGTCTTCACTAATCTCCCTCCACCTCTGTTTAGGGTACTGGGGATTGAACTCAGGATCTCATTCATGCTAGGCAAGCGCTCTGCCACTAAACCACACCATCCAGCTCTTTTAATTTTTTTTTTTTTTTGAGGGACTAGGGTTCGAACTCATGACCTTGCATTTGCCAGGCAGGCAGGCACTTGTGGCATGGAGCTATCTCCCTGGCCCCCTTTTATTATTTTATTTTATTTTGACTAAAGGTCTCACTCTGTTGACCAGGCTGGGTTTCAATTTGCCATACCTGAGTGCTGGGATTATGGCCATGTACTGCCTTGCGGGGCAATCCTTAATGGTGGTCTGGACTCCTGCTTCATGGGGAATTCTTTCTCAGTTTACTTTTTCTTAGTTTCTTAGTCTACCATCAGGCAGGAACACCATAACTTTTCTGCCACCAGCTCTACAGATGTGCCCGCAGTGGCACTGCTTTTTCATTTTGCCATAGACTATTTTTTCCCCACTGTTGGAAACTCAACCCAGAGCTTTCACCCTGGCTACCTTCCCAGTTGATTTTTATTTTTTAATCTGAGATAGTTGCTACATCGCCCAGGCTGGGTTCAAACCTGAGATTCCCCTGCCTCAGTGTCCCAGCGTGCTAGGCTGGCCCATGTGTATCATCACATGCAGTCTGGATTTCCTTTTTTATAAAATGGTCTGGATCTTATACCTCCTCAACTTTACAGAGATTTAATTTTTCAAAGTTTTCCCTTCACTCCATTTTTTACCTTTATCCTCTACATTTTTACCAGATTATTTCTTTTAGCACGTTCTATTAAAAATAAGTCTCAGGGCCGGCCAGATAGCTCAGGGAAATAAAATTCCTGGTTAGGCAGAGCTCGGGGACTGGGATTTGATCCCCGGCACCATAGATCACGCTGACTCCGCCCCCAGGGCAAACTGAGAGGTGACTGAGACTAGGCATGGTGGTGGGTGCCTGTAATCCCAGCACACTGGGAGGCTGAAAATAGGAGGATCGCTACAAGGCCGATCTACCTAGTGAGACCCTTTCAAACCTGTACTAAACACATAAAGATCAATCAATCAATCAGTCTGCTGGGGCTGGGATGTAGCTCAGTGACAGAGCGCTTGTCTAGAGTGTGCAAGGCTCTGGCTTCCATTCCACGCACATCCATCCATCCATCCGTCAATCAGTCAGTCTCTCAATTCCGTACCCCTCTGACTCTCTGACTCCTTCTTGGTCAAAAACCTTTCAATGTCTTCTTCATAGTCCATGTCCTGTTCTCCCCTCTCATTGTTCCTTCCCTGGAGGCCTGAAACCTTCCTCACGGGCTCCATCAGCACCTATCTCGTCAATACTTGACATCACTAAACTTCAGCCGTTGCCAGGGTTGTGGGCAAAGTGCAGCACGGCTCTCTGAGCTTCCTGGATTTGTGGTTTGGTGTCTGGCATTAAGCTGGGGAGAATTTCAGACATTCTGTTTTGAATATTTCTTCTGTTTCGTTTCTTGCTCTGTTTCCTGTTGTTCTGGTATTCCCATTACACATATGTTGTAATTTTTCTAGTTATCCCACCCGCAAGCTGTGGATACTGTGTTGTGTTGTTTTCACTTTAGTCCTTACCATTTTTACTTTTCACTTTCTGAAGTTTCTTTGGAGATAGACTCAGGCTCAGAGATACAGTTCCCAGCTGTGTTCAGTGTACCTAAGCTTCATATCAGCAAATTATTTTTTCTTTCTTTTTTCATTTTTAGGGAAGGGTCTACAAAGTGTTCAGGGTCTCACTACTAGATCAGACTTGTAGTGATCTGCCTGTTTACAGCTTCCCAAGAGCTGGGATTATAGGCATGTGCCACCACACCCAGTCTCAATTGCCATCTCAGCAGGCCCTGGAGGTGGGGCCGGCACTGCAGGCCTGGGATCGA
>PVKN010014826.1:0-18885 GCA_004027915.1 Capromys pilorides
AGGCAATTTATGGGCTTAAAGTCAGTGATGGTTTAAGGTCAGTTCCCAAACTGTCTTGCATATGGGTGTTAATAACAGCTCTCCATCTTCTCTGGTAGAGAGAGGAGCTTGATACAGGGTGGGGGATCCATATTCAGAAATATATAGGCTCTGTTATTCTTGAATGTCCCTCAGAGCACATTACTACATGCCTATCATAAATACTGCCAGGGAGTGAGCGGTGCATTCTATGAAAAACAGATTCTCTGCTGCAAACACCAGCAGGCACAGAAGATTCTAGGGCTCCCATATTCATCTCTATCTACATTTTCTTCTTTTATTGCTAGTGCTGACCCTCTTATGATGTTCCCTTCTTCCTTTGTATCCCTTATGTGTGTCATGGAAGGTAGGAGAGAATATATGAGTACAAAAAGGTGTGGGTCAGGCAAATGTGATTTTGTAGTATTTGCTACAAATGTCTCGTGTTTCTTGGAAAGAAATATTAATAAATAAGTTTGAATATTTTCACCCTTTAAACTATTAAATTTGCATATGTGTAAAACATTGCAAATACAGAATACAGATTCTTCTGACTCTGACCTTTAACAGAGACCACCTGGGCTGTGTTCCAGAAAAGTCACACCAGATCGTGAGCACAGCAAACAAGTCTCCCGTTGCTTTCACTCTGTTCATGGCTTTTGTCAGGACAGACAGGACCATCGCAGATGAAACATGCATGAACTAATTTGTAACGAAGTCTGCTTCTGGATCTTTTCCAATATTTATAATTCAAAATAATAAAAATGGGGCTGGTGATATAGCTCAGTAGCACAGTGCCTGCTGGTAAGTGCAAAGTCATGAGTTCAATTCCAAGAACCAGTAATAATAATAATAATAATAATAATAATAATAATAGCAATAATTCTGTTTTGGGGGGTATTGTGGGTTAGCTCAGTTGTTTAAAGCACTGCTTGGGCAAACTCAGGCACAGGGGACCTCAGTTTGAATTCCAGCTCCAGCTCCCCTGCCCTCCCTTAAGGCAGCCTGAGCCAGCTAAAAAAAAGTAAAGATATCACTCATATAAATAACAGTGGAATAATCAGCTCATCCTCGTCACCAGTTTGATAGCTGACAGACTAGATTTCATAGTAGAGAATCTGACTATGAACTTCATACAATGTATATCTCTGAAAGACTGTGTGAAGGCAAACTGGTCAGATAAGACCCTGACTAAAGTTGATTTATAACACATTAATAGAGCGCCAAGGACCCTTCTAAATTTCGTTATCCTCAAAAATAAATTCTTGACAATAACAGAAACAGAAATTACCACAAGTATTTATATTTAGACTGCAGGGAAAAGAACTCAATCCTCAGTTACCTCTAAAAAATACATAAAACTGACCCAAGTTAAAAAAAAAAAAAAAAAACTAATCTCGGTCCATAGAGGTCATGTATTTCTCACAAGGAGATATAGTTCTACAAATCAATAATATTCGCAAAGAGTTTTTGAAAGTAGAAAAGCATGAAATGAAAATGGAAAGCAAATGAGAGCTCAGTCTCTCTCTGAACCCACCGGAATCAAAGAGTCTGAGACCATCCAACAGGAATATTTGCACTAAGCAAATATTTGTACATATAAACTCTCTCCTTTTAGTTTTGATCTTTCTCTTAAACATTATGAATTTTACAGCTTGGCAAAGTGTTGTGCTTGCCGTCCAAAACCCAAAAGGCTACTTTCAAAAATTAAAAGTGTAAACGTCTCTGCGAGCCCTTTTTTAGGGAGGGTGGAGGCTGAGGGCCCTCACATTTTTGCGCTGGCTTCTCATGTGCAACACGACTCGATGTGTTAATGGTGTATACTTCATATTTTGGTTGAAATTGTTTTTCAAGTGAATGGCGTAAGGGTATGTTACAGAATTTAGGAGAGAATGAAGGTCCATAAAAAGTGATTTTTATATTCACTGGGTAGTTACCGAAGGAAACAGCACCAGCTCCATGTGTGTGACTGCTGCAGTATCATTGGTAAGTAATATCTTCACACCCCTGATTCCACCATGCCTTTAGACCACACGAAGTATTTCTAATGGAAAAATACCTGGTATACATCACTGAAACTCTCAAGTAATAGCAAGGCGATTTATAAGAATACCGAGAAACACTGAAAATATAATCACAGTCTCTTGTTATTTTTAGGTTTTCTTTAAGTAGTGAAGCAAAGAGAAACAGTGCAATGAGGCAGGACTAGTTTTATTTACTTTTTTAGGTCTAGTTTTAAAGGTGAAGGGAGGTAGGATGATTGAGGGTGGAGGGTAGAGGTTACTGAATGCATGAAGAATTTCACCAATGTTTGATAACATTAAAACAGCAAGTGCAGTGGTTTTGTATTCTTGAAGGTGATAGTTTTTTCCCCATTGTACAATAATAGCTCATCTTTAAAAGCCAATTTTAAAAAGAAGGACCTCTTTTTTTTTTTTTTTTGTGGTACCGGGGATAGAACTCAGGACCTTATGCTTACCAGGCAGGCACTTATGCAGCTGAGCTATCTCTCTGGCCCCGGACCTCTTTTTTAATATAGCACTCCTACAAGGAACTGGATATATCTTGGTAATGCTGACCCACTCAGAACTTGTCTCAGCAACAAGGGAGGCAGAGCACGTGAAGGGATTTTCGTGATTGAGATGGCAAGGGTGCTTTTATACTGAGGGGGTAGGGTAGACAATCAGAAAGGCTCTACATGACAGACAAGGGGACTCCTGGCCCAGTCACTCTGAAGACCCTTGGACTAATGAAGACACACAAGTCACATTTT
Organism: Capromys pilorides; assembly: GCA_004027915.1. Classification (NCBI taxonomy): domain Eukaryota; kingdom Metazoa; phylum Chordata; class Mammalia; order Rodentia; family Capromyidae; genus Capromys; species Capromys pilorides. The sequence goes on from PVKN010014826.1 coordinate 2,792, forward strand.
AAGTAAGGGTAGGACATTCTGTTACAATTCCAAATTTTTATTGTTGACAACCTAGATGAACTGTGAGGATAAGGAACAGGTTACACTGAAGCTTAACAACAGGATAAATAAGATTTCCTAAAGGACCCTATATTTATATCAGCCAATGATTCAAGATTCTTTAATGGATTTATTTTATATTTCAGCTACCAAACACAACAAATCACTAAAAATATGTGAGGAAATAGATGAATAAAAGTAAATGAATTAGGGCTGGCCAAATAGCTCAGCATACTAAATTGCCTGCAAGCAAGCACAGGGGCCAGGGGTTCAATTCCCAGGCCTGCTGTGCAGCCACACCCCTGGGCTATGCTGAGACAGCAATTGAGACTGGGTACAGTGGTACACACCTATAATTCCAGCTCTTGGGAGGCTGGGAATCACTACAAGTCCAATCCAATAGTGAACACCTTACAGACCCTTCCCTAAAAGATAGATAGATAGATAGATAGATAGATAGATAGATAGATAGATAGACAGATAGATAGATAGACAAACTAAGAGATAGCTTGGTGGTCTAAGAGCCTGCCTGGCCAGTGCAAGGATCTGGGCTTGAATCCCAGTACCCAAAACCCCAGCTGCACCAAACCAGGCACTGAAACCTAGTATGGTGGTGCACGCCTATAGTCCCAGTGCTGGCGAGGCTGAGACAGGAGGATCATTATGAGGATCAAAATCACTGTGTAGTGAGAACCTATACCAAATAAATAAATACATACATACATAGTTAGCAATAAAAATAAATAAATAAATAAACTGTCTCAGTTTTAAATGGCCTAAAGAGCATTGAAAATATGAACAAGAATTAGAGTTGGTTAGTTTTTGTTTAAAACAGTTAACTATTTTACAGAAGAAAAATGAAAACAATGCACTTAGGTTTATCTGGTAGTCTTGTTTTGTTTTGCTTTATGTTGGTAGGAAGGAAGGTTCCAGGCACATAAGATATGGATGCATAGTAATATAGAAAGACAAACAGTTATAAAATGGTCATTAAAAGTACAGCACAGCATTATTTTGCTTTAAATTCCATAGAGTTAATTGACTCACTGCAGGACATTTGCATTTATGCTGTGTGAGTAATTTCAAGTCCTTGTCAACATTAACAAGAGCAAACTGCAGAATCACTCAATTTTTTTCTGGAAAATTCTAAACACCAAACACAATATATTGAAGATTCTTTTAAATATAATATAACCTATGTGACTGAAAATGTGAATTCATCATTTTGACAATAACTCTTGAAATTTCTATTCATAGGAAAGTTATTTTAGTAAAACAATTCTATTTTATATTGAGAATGCTTTGAAATGTGGAAGTTTTAGGTGAATTCACTGAAACTGACAATGAAAATAAAACAGCTTATGCCAAATATGATAACCAGGTTTAAAAACAAATAACTATGTGATTGCAATGTCACATGAACATTGGGGAAAATTTATATAGTTTTAATTTACATGAAATAGCTGATAAGTTTGCTTCACTTTTCTCTATGACTTTCTTCCTCTAGAAGTTTAGAATTAACACAGTTTAATGCTCATTGAATTATACTAGCTCAGATTTTGATGTCTCACATTATCTACCTTTATATCACAAATTTATCTCTGAAAATCATTCTATTTATAAGTTAATGAGTATCACACTATTTTTTAAAAATTTAAATATTTAAGGAAGTACAGAAGCCTTGGAAAGTCTTGGCTTCTATAACTGCCTTATGTTCTTGAAGTATCACTTTTGCTCCCCCTCCCACAAATATTTTTATACAACAAGTGGTAAACACACATACGCATGCATGCAGGCACCCACACACATATGCACACACACACACACACACACACACTCCTCATAACACTTAAAGAGACTACACACAGGAAAGAATTTGGACTGTGTCCCAGTCACCCAAAATGTTAGCTATAGGACTTGCTCCAACTGAAAGCTCCTGCCTTTGAGATCTTGGTACAGTGCCAGGAGAAAGGAATCTTTAATTGAGGCTTGAGTTTAAATCTAATTGGATAAATGTACTGTGTAGAGATTTATGCCATGTCTCTTCTCGGCTGCTAAGCAGTTACCTACTCAGAAAACATCCTGCAATAGTCCTTCCTAGCACTGACGCTGGGCTCGCCGGCTACTTCCCTTCAGTGGAAACCTATGACATTTTAGGGCAAAAGGGTTCTTAGGGGCTGCCTGTTCTCCCATCCACAATTAATAGGTGAGGATACTGAAGCGAGAGCAGGGAACACCTTGCAGAACCCCAGCTTGGATCTCGGCTACATTCTTCTCTGCTCCCAGAGCATATATCACACCTAAGGAAACAACTTCATATAAAAATAGGCCTCTCTTCACCTAATTTATCATCTTCTTGAACCTGAGATCCTTGGGAACTGCCGGGCTTATTTGAATCCCTTTCCTCAGTCTCCTTTCCAACCCAATCTCACACTGTGCAGTGTTAGTCATGGTCCTGATCCACAGCCTTCGACTTGGTTTAACAGGTTGGTGGCAGAGAAAGTGCACATGAACCATGGTTTCAAGGACCCTCCCGAGAGACAAGCACTCTGCTTGCTCCTCCCTTGGTACAAGGACAGGAATGCGTATTCCTCCCTCTTGGAAATAAAAGGAGGGATTAGGTATATATTCATAGTGCTTTGAAAATGAAAAATGCTACATTACTCTGAGTTAAATTTCTCTCATAGGTTCAGCAATAATCTCACTTGTATTTGCTTCTGGTCCTGAGAAAGCATTACTGATATGAAAGCCAATCACAGGTAGGGCTTTCCCCCTGCTACCATCACCATCACGTGTTCTCATCTCTAGACGTAGATCTACCAAGAGTGGGCATAAGCCATTGGTGTATTTTGGAATAAAATATTTCATTTTTCTCTTCTCATTTCTTTCTCTTTCCCCCTCCCTTCCTCTCTATCCCTCTTTCTTTCTCTCCCTCTATCTCTCCTTCCTTCTGCTTTCCTCCTCCTCTCTCCTCCTCTTCTTTTTCTTTCTCTCTCCCCCTCTATTCCCCTCTCTTTCTCCCTCCATTCCTTCTCCTCTCCCCCCTCCCTTTCCCTCTCCTTCTCTCCTGTAGTACTGTGGGTTGACCCCAGGGTATCCTAACCATGTACTCTACCTCTACTCTTGAGCAGTCCTCAGAGCAAAGTACGTTTAAATAAACGGGTTTTGTAACTGGCAAAACAGTCTACTAACAAGACAAAATGCTGATTCATAAAGAGACAACCACAAATGATAATATATGCTGCTCGTAGTTGGGGTAAGACTGCCAATCAGATGAACACAAACATGCAGAGGCAGCGTTGGTTGAAGCAAAACTACGGCAGGTCTGAATCATCCCCTGGGATCTTCAAGGTGGTATCATCAGCGGGACCTTGTAAACACCTTTCCCTGCTGGTTCGGCTACTGTCCTAACCTGCCAGGATGCATCAGAACTGCAGAATAATTTGGTTGGTCTGGTTTTGCTGCCACATGTAGACACCCAATGAAGTCTCCAGAGGGGTGTGTGTGTGTGTGTGTGTGTGTGTGTGTGTGTGTGGAAATTCAATCTGATTTAGAAATCAACTCTCCTGTAGGTAATGTTGTGCTCTAATAAAGATCTGGAAATACAGTCTCACATGGTGCAATTAACAGTGTTGGGAAATCAACAAGCCAGAAAACTGTTGATAGAAAAATATGTCTATTGTTCAAAACATATTTGGGGCATTAGGAAAACAATACCAAATTCTTTCTTTTGGTCTCTGCCCTTAAAAGCGCATGGGCTAATGAAGGGGGCATCAGAGCTGACATCATAGCATAACCAGGAGCCTGAGACCTATTTGTATGTGGTTAACACCTTAGTCCTGATTTACTTCTGATGTCATTAGTCATTCTTAGGCTAGTGAGGTGGATTAGCAAACTCTCTTTTTCTTCCACATAATGAACAACTATGGCAAACCACAGATGCACACCTGAGCACATCATATGCTGTGAAAAGTTGTGTGTTGTGTAAACGCTGAACAGTTCTCACTACTGGGGCTGCAGGGGCAGTAACAGTGGGGTGATGACACAAGACCCTATTGTTCTGCGTCCTCTGCACAGGGGCAAGTGAGCCTTCTTCCTGCCTGGGCACAAATGAATGTAAACCATTTTATAGCAACCGTATGCAGAGAGAAATGCTGGCAGCCAATGCTCCACTTGGTAAACTCAGGAGGAAATAAAGAAAACGAAGCCCACGTTTAAGGAACATGTTTGATGTGCATGAATGTGTGCATTGTAAAAATCTAATCACACAGCTACACTTTCTGGTAGACTGCACAGACCTACTGTAAACCCACAGAGCGTACTGCACATCTGCTCTAGTAATTATAATCCTGTGATAACATTCTTCATATGTATTTTCTAGGAAATGCTTTGTAAGGATAAACAACCAAAGTCAGGCTTCACATATATTGTAGAAGTAAGGGTCAAAATTGGGTAATTATTCTATCGACTGTTCTGCTCATTTTGGAGCTATTTTATGTTTATTTGGCAAGATACTTAGCCCAAAACATGGTTGAGGTTTTCAATACAGCATCTGTTGTATGTATGTTAATAGAACTGCGCTAGGTAGGTATTCCAAGTGCTCAAGTAATCGTTATGGATCTGTTTTATAAGCCACCACCACCACAACAAATATGTGTGTGTGTGTGTGTGTGTCTGTCTGTCTGTCTGTCTGTCTGTCTGTCTGTCTGTTCCTGTATGCACAGAGAGACACATATACCCATTGCCTACATGATCTCCAATGATTTCTACAAAGTCTTCTCTAATAAGGGAAGGTAATCACCCTAGTATAATTACGGTGCACAGGACTCAGCCACTGGCTCCTTGGTTGGTCTCCTGACAGTATGTGCTTTTCATTAATGCTGTTTCCTCAGTGGAATTCCTGACATCTCACTTTAAATACACTTTTCTGTAATTCAACTAACAAAACTAATTAGGAACTGTGAAAGGCCATATTGATAGAGTAAAACTGTATAAAGCGGCTCTGACAATTCTCCTGGAGGACGCCATACATCACAGGGCTTTGTGCTCCACTGCGAGCTTTTTTTGGCTAGAATATAAATAAACTGAGGTAAAATCACACATTTTAAAATGACTTTAAAGAACCACATACTTCCTGAAAGGACCATTTTCAAACTACATATAAACACGCTTAAACAGTCTTTACTGCACTAAGTGGCTAGGGGATTTCACAGGGGCATGACTTGGTGACCTGCTGACTAGTGGCACAGACCCTAGTGCTGTCTCCATGATCCTGTGGTTTGATCTGTCTTGGTGAACTGACAAGTTAGCTCAGTCACAACTAATGTGACTTTTCCTCATGGACCACCTGAAGTCATGGACCAGCCTCACACATCTCAGCTACACCCCAGAGAACTGCTGGCCTGAACAGGACTGAGATGTGCAAATGAGCACTACCAGCCATGTATAGCATCACCAAGCCAGTGGCCAAAGCCTCTGAGCAGTGCTTCTGTGGGTTATAGAAACAGCCACTGGCATCTTGGGTGGAGATACTGGGAGGTGGCAGGGAACTCAGACACAAGGAGGCACAAATCCTATGTTGCCACTTACTTGGGATGAGGTCTCAGTAAGCCTCAGTAGCCTCATGCTTGAAAAGAGAATGTGATGACATGGGCCATGGAGACAATGAAGGCTGCTATGACTGCTACTAAATGTCATTAGGGTGCAACTCCCACTGCCATCACCCCTCTATCTCTACTATCTTGACTGCTACTGCCAATGTACTATTACTACAAAGCCACTACTACTACCCTTCTACTATCACTGCTACAATACAACTGCTAGTACTGCCACCATTACAGTCACTATTAGCACTGTTACTCAGCTGGCTTGTTTTGTCTTATTGCTGCCTGTTGTTACTGAGGCGTGGTAGTTAAAGGCATAAATTCTCATTTTGAGGCTGCTTGATTTAAATGTCATCTCTGCTACTAACGGCATAAATTACTTAATCTTCCATTCCTGTTTCCTTCTCTACAAAATAACTATCAGTAAATATCTCTGAAGAATGTTGTAAGCATTCAGTGTGTTAATGTTTATGAAGAAGGCATTTAGAACAGTTCTTGGCTTAGGAAACACCCAATGCAGTATGCTAAAAAGATAAGTATAGCTGGCAAGTGTAATAATGCAACATGATGGACAGTAACTCTGTTTAACTTGGTACCTGTAAACAACATGTTGCAGGCTGTCAAAACTCATTTATTAAGAGCTGATTATACAGACTTAGAAAGGTGAATGTCTGGACCAATTATCCACAAAACTATTGAGTGCCGTACCCAGCAACTCGAGCAGGGAGTTAGGACAGCCAACCGCTCAGGATTCTCTGTCTCTGTGTGAGAAGTACTGTTGGCTCCCACTGAAACCTGAGAATCAGTGAAAGCTCCTCCCTGGTTCAAAGTACATAGCTGTAGGTGGCACAAATAACCATTGAGGAGAAGCCCAGTTTGGAGAATACCAGGATGGTCAAAGCAGTTATGAAAGTTTGAGATTCTCAATGAAAACTTCTGGGAAAACTTTCTGCCTCAGTGCAAAATAAACAGTGCTCTATCTTGCCGAAATGCAAAGGCTGCTTCGATACAAGTTACTCCGAGTGAGAAGGGGAGCAGATGCACCCCTCCTCTGCTTAGGACTTGTCTTCCTTGACATTTCTCTCTTCTGTGCAGTGCCAGAGTCAATAAACCCAGCGAGGTCACTATGTGATTTCCAACAGGCAAATACCATAAATCCTTCAAAGGAGAACGACCTGCATATGGTAGAACTATATATGCCATCATTCTGGATTTCTGTGTCTTCCTGTGTTCTGTATAAAAAATTCTACAGAAATTAGACATAAGTTCCGTGAGAAGATAGAACATACTGTACTCTTCTCTCTCTCCCCCAGGACATATCACAATGGCTAGAGCAAAGTACATTTAAACAAATGTTGGTTAAATGAATCAATGAGTTAATAAATTTGAAGAGCTCTGAAGCACTTCAGAAATGCACCCTAGCCTCTGACATTTGTAGATTTTAGGGATGATCTGAATAAAAGTTGGGTCTTTGGCTGACATAATTCATTTCATTATTTTAACCGTGAGCAGTTGCCAAGCTCACCAGCAGAAGGAAGCAGGGTGCACTGTTCAATCAACACTACCCAGAGTAGAACTTCCAATGTTACTGGCTTAGTGAGATTTTTTTTTTTTATTACTTTTAGCAGATCTGAGCCTCTTGCACATCACTCCCAGATTAGTATTTCAAAAATCCTGATTTATCCTGTCTCTCCCTACTCACAATCCTCCAATAAATCACTGTTGCCTAAAAAGTAATGTGTTTCCTCAGATAGGCACCCCAGAGCCCTGCAGGTCGGACCTGAACCCAGTGGGCCTTCCCAACTGGTCTCGCCTGCAAGCATCTATCTCTCAGCCCCTCAGGTCTCCTGCTGATCCTTGGACACTGAGTTGACCAGCCAGGAGCTGATTTGTCTATTTGAGAATTGATGTCTTCAGTAGCTTCTATAAATGAAGCCACCTCATTCCTTTCTTGTGTTGTTCTCAATAAGAGAAGCCAAAGCCACCCCTCCTTGAATGACATGCTCACTCCCTTCCTAAGCCTACTAAGTCCAGAAGCACATTTTGCTCCCCTGAATTTCTATGGCACTCCCTCTTTATATCATGCATGTGGCACAGTAGTCACAAGTGATTTCATAATTAACCTCCTGCTCCACCAATTCATAGAGGCTCTATGCTTCTCAGACTCAGACTCCATAGTAATCCCCATACTATTCAGTCTAGCCAACCCTTACACACTTATCTGCCCCCAGTACAAATATCTGAAATATAATCCACAGGATTCAATGATTCTAATAAGTCAGTTGTATCCATTCTTACAGTAGAGTTTCGGGCAAGGCTATCCTTTTGTACAGTGGGGTTGTATGCTCCAGTCTCAGATGAGCCTTTTCCAGGGGAGATCTTAAAAACTATTGTTACTCCTGGTCTCAGGGCACCTAACAAGGCAGATACAAACAAAGCCCTGAAATCTTCATCTTGAAAATACCTTATTATCTGAATGTGATGCTGTCTGAGGCTGAGTGTAAAGAACCATTCTCCACTGTAAGTCAGGAGGTAAAATGCTTGGAGAGCTTGTTGTGGCTCTAATAAGGATGTTGCTGGCAAGGGGCTATTTGCCCACATGCTCTTGGCAACTGATTCATTCTTCTTAGTAGGAAGTGTAGGTAAAATGTGAACTGATGCACGTCTTTAACCAATCTGCTAGTGACTTAACCTGCCACTGCCTATGAGAGAAATGCATCAGAGTAAGGTCCCATAACCACAGCATTGGCCCCCAGGATCTTGGGACAGAAGGAACTGGAAGATGACACTTTTCCTTTGAGAGCAGGTGGCCAGTGTGGATGTTTAAAGGAGCGGAAACTGTACGCTACCATGCTCCTCACCACATGTTCCTCCTTACCCTTCAGGCTCTTTCCTGGAATACTTGAATTATTCATAACACATGATGCCACCACGTCACACAGGCAAGTGGGGCAGCAACCAGGCAAAACCAAACCCAGGCCCTCTGGTGTGAGAATGACAGATCTGTGACTTTAAGAAAGAGCTGGTGCACCATGCAGCAGAAAAGCCTGTAGATTCAGCTGTGATCTTACCTCACTCTCCCTTCTACAGTGACCTCACCCAGCCACAATGCCACTATTCATGCAGATGGAGTGAAACACTGCATACAAAAGTTTCATTTAGGCACATAAACATGAATATTTAGCCTGTATGATTAAAAATGAAACCCAGATACATGACTTCCTGCAATTTTATGGAGTTAAGAAAGACTTAAAAAATAAGTTTAACTTTAAAGAATAACCCTGAAAAGAAAAATAGAAAAAAGATTATTTCTCTATTGGAAAAACTATATTCTCTAGTAGAGTCAGCCATCTCTCCTCCTTTCTTGTACCACAGTCCATTGATGGTGCCCCTTTGCAAGCTTTCAGTGATACAAACAGCCTGCCATGGCATGCAGGTACTGGGCTCACCACTTCTGCATTGTTCTTGGGCACCACAGATTTTTTATTTGCTTTGAGAAAGTCAGCCATGGAAAATTTACCCATCGAATCTTGTTCTTCAAATACATATGGAAACTTTAAACTCTTATCCACTGATTTAAGCACACAACTCATTATACCTATGAATGTGGGCATCTATAGGTACAATACATGCTTGGAATAAATTCAAAATATGCTTGCCATTTAGTTACTTTCAAAGCTATAATCTTTGTGGAGTTGAAGAAGGAAGCTGTAACTAGGTTTCAAAAAAATCTGTCTCCCCATTGGTTAACTGTGGAATTATTGTTATTTTTAATTTCTCAAAAATGTCTTTTTTAATTAATAAAGGAAGTCCATGGTAGAAGTAGAAGACAAGAAGAAAAACAAATCTCAGTTATGATTTTAACATTTAAACATAACAAAACTTCTGATTTTTAGTAATTTAGCCATTTGTGTGTTAAAGGCATTAAGAACACATTGTATAGCTAATATTATAGTATTTTTATTTTTCCATATAATAAGTATTTTGACTACTTGAGTATTTTCTCATAATCACTTTTTGAAAAATATGACTTTAATTGTCACATCACATTCCACTATTTCCCTGTTACTGGGCATTTAGATCATTTCCAGTTTCCCAATCACATCTATGATTCTTTATAATTGCATTACAGTGAATACCTCTGCTTGCGTCTGTGACCTTTTAGGGTATTCTTTTAGGTGGAACCAAAGTATATAGACACCTTTGTGGCTAACAAATTCAAAGTGCTTGGCACTTCTTGTTTCTCAAAATATAAAATCATATTTTTGGCACGTAATTGGATTCTCAGTCCCATGAATCAGTGTTTTCTAAAACATTTCTTTTCACCAAAGCATGTATTTTCCTACACTTTCAACTACTTTGCAAACAATAGAAGATAAGCTCTAGTTTTTTTCAGAAAGAAAAATTCTGTTAATATTTCTAATTATATAAGTGGATAAAATTTGTTTACGTGGAATACAGTGTTTTAGAAAACAATGGGGGAATAGGACAGAGCAGGAGACACTGCCTACCAAACTGTGTAACTGTCAACATTTGTTAGAGAAATTACATTTTAAATATACTCCTGCTGAAACTGCTATTTAAATTGAAATCTATGGTGAATCTTTTGGAATAGCAAAAGCTTGCTTTGTTAACACAAGAGGGAGAATGTGAGAACTCCCTCTCCTATTTTAGCCGCTTTTCTATAAGTAAAATTGTTTCAGAATAAAAGTTAAAAGATTATTACAATATTAATTAAGACAGATTATTATAATATTAATAATTAAAGGAAAAATGAAGCTGTACCTGGTTTATACAAAAATTTCACAGAACTAAGGAAGTAAGTCCTGTCTGCAAGCTAGTGGGGTTTTTTTTTTGAATATTTACAAACCACAAATAGCTCCATGACTGAGCAGAAACCTGCCACAATTCTGCAATGGCTGCTTAAACCTGTCTTGGCTGAAATCTGCGAACATATTATTGATAAAATTCACTGGATCGTTACATGGCAAGCAAGCAAATTTCAAATGCACCAGGTTCCCTTTTCCAAAGAAAGGACAGTGGTGGTGATCCTATCAAGCAGAGCTGAGGCTTTCCAAGAAGCTGGGACTGGCAGTTGGGTAATAAAGATGGGAGGAGAAGCAGGGATGTCTTCTCTCTCCACTGCATCCCTACTGGCCTGTGCACAGTCAGCTTGTGTGGAAGCCCCATGCTTCCCAGGCTTGTGGCAGCCAGACTGCTTCCTGTGTAGGTTAGGTGGTAAGAGAAGAAAAGTGCTTTGATGTTTGCTTGAAAGAAGCCTGGAGAACCTACATCCAAGCCTTTCACCCAGAGATAATGAGTGAGATAATGCCATTCGGTTCTCGATGAGATTATCAAATGGTCCAGTTCTAACCTTACAGATTTTCAGAATCTGCACTCCGCCAGACAGATAATTGCAAGATTCCGTAGCGATGATTAGGCCTATGTTCAGTACAGTTCTAACAGTTGAAGGAAACCTAAAATTTCATTACCTGATAAATTCATTTCATAAAAATTAGATTTCATGTCATGACACTTCAATTACATATTTGACAATTTAACATATTTAATTAGATAATAATTATGCAATTATTACATGATAATTAGATGTGGTATATCATATAACATATATCTTCTCTGGGTTTAATTACTACACTGTAGAAATAACAAAATAAGACTTATTTCATATGTTTTACATATCTTTTGCTAATTAAAATGTAGCAGGCATGAAAACTCCAAGTATCTTTAGCTATAATATAAAAGATTGCACTGAGCCCCAAATGTATTTCTTATGCCTTGTAAGTCAGACAGTTAAGGTCCAAGTTGAACATGATTAGTGGACAGTCATCTTCTTTTTAAAAATGATATTCACAGGCAATCCGCTCAGGTCCCCCTTCTGTCCCTCTCTTGGACAGGAGCTTTCTTTCCCCCAATAAATATTCTGTTATAGATAGATAGATAGATAGATAGATAGATAGATAGATATGATATGATATTCAAATTTTTTCTTGTTGGAAATTTATAATGTTGTGTCCAGGCAGCTCCATATATGTTGAGAGCCATGGAAGTTAGCAATTGGTCACATGTGTAAGAGTGGGACTAGACCTCAGTGCCTAAAGCAGTCCTGAAATGAACACTCTAACTGGTTAATGTCAGCTATTAGTCACCAGGCAACCTTGTGCCATATGATACTAACTTTCCAAAGGTATAAATAAATGCCTCTTCTGTGGTACTAGGGATCATTTCATTGGCCAGGCAGATGGGCCACCGCCTGACCCAGCTCTTGTCTTTTTGTCCATCTTTTCTTCATTCCTACTACTGTTTCTTTCTGGGGTACAAAGGATTGCACCAAAAAACCAATGGAACCATACACATATGTACCATTTTATATAAATCTCATTGAAAAAAGAAAATTTTAACCTTACATTGCTAAAATATGCATGCACCTGTGATAAAACTATTTTTTAAGTGTTAAGAAAAGATTGATAAATACAAATTTCAAGTAGTAGTGATCCCTCAGGTGAGGCAGGTCAGAGTGCAGGAGAACATGGTTATCAGAAAGGACTGGGAATGCCTCATTCTGGGGCAGGGAGCCGTGTTTTCACATATTTGTTGGCTCTTTGTGCTGTATGCCATGGACTTTCGCTATGTATATTCTCATTCCAAGAATAGTAAAGGATGAAAGAAAAACACATTCATCTCTGTTTATGATACTGTCTACCCCTATGACCAAGAGTTAGGAAATACATTGGTCCCCTTACCTATATTTTGGTTTCTGAGGTTTCAGTTACTCATAGTTAACCATGATCTACAAATATTAAATGGAATATTTCAGAAATAAATAGTTCACAAGTTTTAAATTGCTGTTGTGAGTGGAATGATGATATGTCGTGCTGTCCCTCTAGGTCCCACACTGATGGAGGCATCTTTTTGGCCAAGGCATCCACCCTGTATACACCACAAACCTTTGTCACTTGGAGTTTATTTCAGTTATTAGGTTAATTATGCTGGTATCACAGTGCTTGTGTTTAAGTAATGCTTACTTTACTCAGCAATGTTCTAAAGTACAAGAGGAATGATACCAGCACTCTAGATAGGTCAAAAAGAAGCTGTGAAGTATTTCCTGTAAGTGAAAGGCGAAAACCCTCAATCAGAAAAGAAAATAACCTTGGGCTGAGGTTGCTGTAATCCAGAGTAAGGGTGAAACTTCTGTCTGTGAAATTTTGAAGAAGGAAAAGAGATCTGTGATAGTTTTGCTGTCGCACCTCAAACTGCAACTTAAGGCCACAGTGTGTAATAAATGTGTAGTTAAAACAGAGAAGAAATTATAGAGTTGAGTATTATCTGTAATTTCAGGCATTTCTTGGGGGTTGTGGACCATATTCTTCACAGATAAGGAAGGACTACTTCATATTTATTATATGTATACATTGATTCATTATTTAAACTTACATTTTAGGCTAATATACCTAGAAAATATATAATGTACTTTTTATATCATGCACATTTTAAAACTGTTAGTTGCCAAGAATGATGTCAAAATTCAGCTCTTGGCCCACTTCTTAGCCAATTGGAATCTACTTCTGAGACCTGTAAAACTATTTATCTTGCACAAAAGTCTGACAACTGCATTAAACACTTTTATTCATACTGATGTACTAGGTATCCCTAGCAACCAAACAAATGCAAAATAACCTTAAAGTTTGTCTTAAAAAATCAGCTGATTCTATCATTATGGACCTGGTTGTCATATGGATATTGGGACCTATAAAATGCATATATCTGATAGCACTCAAAAATAAAGCCTGGTTTACTATCAACACCTATTGTCTTTTGTTTTAATAAAAAGCAACTTACAATGAAAATGAGCAAAATGATCAGATCTGGCTTCTGTACCACCTCCCAAATTGTAGTATCCAGTGATTTTTTTTTCAAAAATAATCTCATCCATTCAACACACACCCTTATCTTCACTGTTGCTTTAAGCAGGTGGATACTCCAACAGCTGAGTGTCACTCAATGGGAACTGAAGCAAAGGAGCCCGAGTGACTCAGACCTGAGGAGTAGCCTGAATATCTGCCATATGAGTCCTGAGACATCCATCAGGGCGGTGCGCCCTTTCTCCACCGCTGTAGGCATGAAGTCATGGGCCTGCCATAGGGCTAACATATTATTAAAATAAATCACTGGCCTGGAGACTTGCATTTAAATACCAATTAACTCATAAGTAAATGGGAAGGAGCTGACTTGTCTCACCCAGAATGTTGTTTGGAGAAGTTGCTGAAATTACCACTCTATTTTGAGGCCTCTGCTTTCACAGATGCTGAGACAGCTGAGAAACAAGGGGCTACCAAAGTATGTGCTTTAGAAAGCCAGGCTTGGATCTTGCTTATAAATCCCTTTCCAATTTTCTTTCACAAAGAAAGTTGTACTTGGCTAAAGGTAGCTGCAGTAGGATCATTAACTTTCAAGAGTAGTTAATGTTCATTGAGGCCTAAATAAAACAACCAAATAAACAAATCACAGACCCTTGCTTTTTCATTGCTTCCTTTGTCTCTGCACAGAGCAACTGCGATGCGGGAGCATCCATCAGAGCAAAATCTGTCTTGAGATATCTGTCTTTTGCTCAGTTCCTGTCCAGCCACAATCTCATGGAAGCAGCCAGACTCAGCCTCAAGGCCCAAGCCCTACAAACTGTTCTCAGTTCCTCATGGCACCCTGGGGCCCTGGCAGGCTGCTCTTGCTCTCTTCCATGCTTGTGAGCTGGAAATTTCTCCCTTATTACGCTCCCATGCCAAGTTCTAGCTCCATTTGTTTCATGGACGCTGCAGTCTCACTTCGCAAAGATGTAGGTCATTCTACAAAGCCTTTCCAAGGCCTCCAGTATCTTGGCTTTTCTTCTTGTCTATAACCATGAGCTCCAGCAACCAGTACTTCCTGGCTCAGAAACATTCTCTAATTTCAACAAGGTCACAGTCAGAATGCAGGCCCTACTGACCCTGACTTTACATGAAGAGCTTTCTCTTGCCTACGTATTGCTCTTCTCATATCAGCTACAGTTACAATTTGGATTTCAAATCAGTTTATTTTCTTGTCTCATTCATAAGAACCTGAGATGTGCATAGACCCAGGGATTTATGGAATGTAGCTTATATAGACTTAGATATGAATAGACTATCATGCAGCAGCTCAGACTTTGCTTGTATGAAAACAAAACACTACATGAACTCTTCCCTGTCCCTGTCCCTAGTGACCTACAGACATGTTATTAAACCTCATAACCTATTAAGTCATTGATTTTTATCCTTCTTATCCAGAGCCATCAGATAACAAGCCTTACTCTGAAGCTGAGGCCAATGGGAATACCTTCACTGACCTTATGAACTATTCTGCCGGAGACCAAAGACAGGACCATGAGCAATGACTGTATAGTGGGCTCTCAAGGACACCTTTATGACTAGCTCCAGGCTCCATCTCCATGATCAGTTAAAAAACAAAGTGTGTTTATTCAAGTGGTGTTATGTTACTAACAAATTGGAGGGCACAGTTGCTAAACAAAGGCTATTTTCTAGCATCCAGTACATGCTATGAGATTTTGATATTGTGTTCTACAAAGGAGGGTCAGGCTATGCATCTTCATCTGCTGAGCAAGCCATGGGCATCTAGGCAGCCTGGCCAGCTCAGCCCAGGGTCAAAACCTGGAACTTACAGACAGAAGCACCTGGGGGAAACATAACTGGACTGGTGTCTCTGGCCTGAGCATCTGCCTGGCTTCATATTAGGAGTCAACATAATGTATCTTCTCTTTGTTCAGCACTGGAAGCAGAAGGAGAGGCTCCTTGTCCTTATGGGTTAAAAACAGCTGCCAATAACCATAAGACCCTCTTCCAATGGCTAGCCAAATAGCTCAGTGGATTAAAGTACCTGCAAGCAGGTTCAGGGGCTGGGGTTTGATCCTGGGCCTGCTGTGCCAGCCCTGCCGCCAGAGTGCACTGAGATGGCAATTGAGACTGGGCATGGTGGTACATGCCTGTAATCCCAGTTCTCGGGAGGCTGTAAACAGGTGGGTTACTATGAGTCTGATCTAGTAGTGAGACCCTGAATGCCCTGTAGACCCTTCATATATATATATATATATATATATATATATATATATATATATATATATATATCCCTCTTCCACCCTCAAAGGGGGTTAGCCCTACATGCCTTTCAACAGAATTCGGCCACATCACCTATGTCTGTCTTGTTGTTCAGTTACTTTGCACTTCTAAATGCTTCTTAGGGAATTCATTTTGGCTTGAGCATTAATAAGAAGTGATTGCTGGCTTTATCAACTTTTACAGAAGTTATGATGCTGAGATGATTTAAAATATAGGCTTTGAAACAATGTAGAATCACTGAGTAAGAATGGTGTGTGTTTGTGTTTCCCTTTCCCTCTGTCTCTCTGCC